>JALDNG010006961.1:0-80843 GCA_024349245.1 Neodontobutis hainanensis
TGGTGAACATGCAAACGTTAACGTCCCTCAGATATCAAAGTGTTCATCTGAGGTCAAAGCCTTGACCACAGTCGTTGGGCAGGTGCATGTCCAGGAATGTTGACCCAGCAATGGCCACATCCATCAATCTCACCAACAAGCTTCAGATACATGGAAATCAACACAAAAGTTATGAGACATGGAAAACATGGAAGTACATCTCAATACATAATTTAAATCTCAGTCACTTTTCCAAATATTTTGTAATTATTTTTTAAAACCAGGTCAAAATCAATTACTCTATTCTAGAATACTCTGCCAATTCCTCTGCAGAGTGTGAAGCTCTTACTTAAAGGCTTTAGTTGTGCTGTTAACTAGACCTGTGTTACTTTGGATGAAATCATGTTATAGATCTCACCTTTTCAGCTCAAAGCAGCTCAGTGCTATTTGTTCTGTCTAGTCCTTGGACCAGTTTTCTCTTATTTCCAGTTTTAATTCAGTTACAGCATCTCTTGTGCAATTTATAACCCTGTGTTGGTTATACATCTAATTAATTTAATCCACAAATTGTCTCAAATGTAAAATTCTAATTTCAATGCTAATTGAATTTTAGCCTTATATTCATTAAGAACACCTTGAAGGACCCCCCTCTTGTCGATGTTTATGGGGCTCTCAAATAAACCTGAAGGAACTGCTGTTTGGTTCCTAAGGTGTGAGTTTCTACTCACGATGTTCTTGTCACATTGTATGTGAACAAAAATAAAATGGCGATCCTTTAAGGACGCATGTTTCCGGTCAGCAGGCAATGCTGGTCTAATGGTCTTATTTTCACAAAACCTCCAGATTTCTGCTTTGCACTGCACCTGTCCCTGATCTCTCAGTTTGTCCAGTTCAGAGTGATTTTACAGGACGTCCCGTCACTAGCCCTGCTCACAGGTGTACTCCTAGATGTAAACCAAGATGACCATAAGTTCAAAGAACTATGTTAATATTAGCTCTTACTGGTGGCCATATTAATTGTCAAATCTTCTTTTCTGAACTGGTACTTGTTGTAGTTAGCTTCCATCCAAATAAAGAACAAACAAATCAGAACGTTTTCTGACATTTTTAGACCCATAGAAAGTGCCCTCCAGGCTTTTGTCAAACGAAACCATAAAAACTCTTAAAATTATCAAACCATAAAAAGTAAACTGCAGATAAACCCTGTTTCCACAGATATGGTCTGCTGGAAATCTACTTTAATCTGAAAGTTGGCTCAATCAGACCAAACGGTGCTTCTCCAGAACGGTCATGTCCACTTTCTTTCTTTCTTTATTTTTGATTTAAACTCTTTAACTGTATTAACACATCCCTACATTACTCTTTTACACACATCACCTCTTCACTTTAATACAGTTAGTTTAAATCTCCTTCTCCCTCTCTTTTTTGAGACCTGGGAAACCCATGTCACAAAACAAAACAAACAATAAAACAAAAAGAAATAAAAATAAAATAAAACATAAACATAAAATCATAAAATGAAAGGCCAGTGCCATTGATCATTTTAAAATTTCAGTCCATCAATTATCATTTCTAATTATTAGTCCTCTTATGTTTTCCAAATAGCATCACTGTTGTTTCTGTTGTATTTTAAACTTCATTTTATTCAGTTCAGTTTTAATTTTAGTTACCATTAGTTGTAGATCTTTACCTGTAACTGTAAGTGGTCATCCACAATCATAGTAAATATTATTCAGTTGATGCAAACATAAATAATTTAAAAATAGATCAAAACTAGTTTCTCATGATCTATCGTCAAAAAAGAAAATCCTCAGAATATTGTTCAATCACTTCAAATTAATTCCTTTTTAAAAATAAAATCCTTAAAAAAACAAAACTCTTGGGTCAGACCCCTCCCTCTGGGGTTAACCTTGTAACAGAGCAGCCTCCTTCAGCTGCTCAAACACACCTCATATCTCTTTCCTCCAAAATCATTGTGACTGTTGTTTAAATTAAAGACTTTTCATAAAATTGACAAAGCTCTGTGTAAATTTCTCCGTATTTACTTTTTATAATAACAATTCTTTAGGGTTTTGTTCAGTATAGATTTGTTCAACATCGTCTCTGTAAAACTCTGTTTTAACACCAGGTGCTCAATAAATACATTTTGTTTTTGCATCTCTTCCATATTATTTTTAACCGCAGCATATTTAAAACTTTTATCCATTCCTAATTTCACGTTTCTACTAATTTTGCATCAGACTCTACATAAAGAATTCCCTTCTCTCAATGTTAAACAGAAACATTAACCCATTAAGTGTAAAATCAACTCCGCGTCTCCTTTATTTATTCAGATTTACCAACATTGAACTCGGTAATAGTCAGAAATGTTAATTTAAAACCATGCAAAAAAAATACTCTTTAGTTTCCAAAGATTTCACTTAGTGTTTTCCATAACACTTCTAAAGTTCAATCAAAATTACTCATTCCTGTTCAAAAGGACAGACTCTTTGTGTTAGTCTCTAGTTTTCACAATCATCATTAATCTAAAACATTACAACCTTCAACTCAGATCCATCAAAAAAAAATCTAAACTTTAAAAAATCACTTTAAGCAGTGAGCACCTTGGCATATGCTCTTAAACTTTAACCATTTTACAGTTTAACACTTTAACTTAAAATTTTCAAATAAACCATCTCCATTCCTGCAAGATTGTTTTACCATAGATACGTTTTCAATTCCCAGATTACAAATTTACCTTGCAGTTTAATATTTCATTGTAAAGATGACTCTTTTTAGCATACATTATAGTTTAAGGTATATACCTTTATTAGAAATGACCATTTCAAAAACCCATGGGTTATTAATTATTCTGTCTTCATTTCAGTATTTTTAATTACTAGGACAATATTTTTCTCAAACAATATTCAAACTTCAGTTGTCGTTTAGTTTACTAATTCTAAAAAAAAACAATATGGCCATACCAAAAAAATTAAAGCAAAACAAAATGTAGATTTTACTTGTCTCCGCAGACCTGTCAGACAGTCAAACAGTTTCTTAATTTCGCCTCATAAACCTCATTAACCCGTTGTTACCTTGACTTTCATAGACCGTTATCTTGTGTTGAAACATTCCTTTGTGAATCCAAACTTCTCCACTCTTTGTCAGAACCAAACCAGAGAAATACATAATACATAGAACATTTAATTTTTTTTGTGTTTGAACTGATGGCCCAAATATCTATATTTTTTTATTATCTTTATATACTTGCTCTGCCCAATTCAACTTTAAGACACCTTTTTTAATTCTTCTGATTACAAAGTGAACATTTTTATGAACGTTATGTCGTGGTTTTGAGCCACACTGATATTAAGGACCTCTATTAATTTTTGCACTAATAGATACATACAATTGTTTTCCAAAAATCTAATCAATACATTTATTTTGGATCCAAGGTTTCGGATCTTTTAACATTTTCACTTCCGTGTTTTGTCTTTGTGTTTTTTAAGTGGCACTATGTGTGTGTACATGACTTAACTTCTGATCTCCGGTCAGTGTTGCTCCTGCTGTGGCCTGGGTCTGGGTCTCAAGCCTCCACACTTCGCTCTGTTCCTTGTCCCTCTGCAGACATGTCGTCCTCTCTGCACCTCCACCCCACCACCTCTCACGGCCTCGCCGCTCCGGTGACCATAGGAATTTGTGCATTTTCCTCGGAGAAAAACAACATAATCAGTATTCATTTCAGGTGTCACGTCACTGAGAAATGCCTATTTCTTTTTTGTTAAATTTACTCCATATTACATTACATTAATTTTGATCTTACCGCTTCTGTGTCTGAATCGCTGCGCATTGGGCCGCTTCTGTAGGCCTTGGTGGAGCGGCTGGTGTGGAGGAGTGTAGAGGAGTGTGGCGGGGGGGTTAGACAGTTGTGGGACGACATGCTGCTGTCGAGGGAGTCGGCGAGGAATCATTTGAAAATATATATATATTATCAGTGTTATCATGTCTTTAATGCACTTTTCATAATTTATTCACAGTTTTCAACTTACTTAGTCAAATCTTTAATCTCATCTCTGCTGTGTCACAAAAACACAATACAATATCTGTTCTTTAACAGACTATTTATAAACTTCAAACGCACATCCACCTTCTGTAGATGTCTCGTGTTTGTCTCTGTGTGTCTTTATCTGTGTGTCTGTCCTCCTGTGTCTATGTGTTTATGTTCCTGACCTGTTCAAGGGTCAGTCAAAGGTCCTTCTCTTGTCTGGACCCAGTGTCGGCCTCCTCTCCTGTTCTCAGTGCCCTCTCCTCTGCCACGCCCACCACCAGAACCCTGCTCCAGGTCTCCATGGCAACCATGGCAATGGTGCATTTTTCCTTGGAAAAATACATTACATTCACATTAAGGTCAAGTTTCGCACAATTTCCAACTTTAATCTACAAATTCCTCTTTGGTCTCTCTCAATCGATACAGTTTAAAATAAATACAGATAAACATTTGTCTGGAATATGTTTATCTTACCGTTTGTTTTGCTGCTGTTTGTCTTTAGCGTCACTCAGCCGAAAGGAGCAGGTGTGTGTGTGGGGAAAGGGCAGAGGAAGTTTGTTGAGTGAGGAGGCCAAGATCTAAAAATCTAACAGGACATAAAAAAAAAATCCAAATGATTTGTGTTTTGAAGTACTTTTGTGCACTTCTCTCCAAACTCTTCTCTGCTTTTCTCCTTCCCTTTTTTTTCTTTCTACGTTAAACCGGAAGCCTAGAAAAATATCTTCCATAAGCTATTTTTAAACTATTTTTCTTTCTCGTATTTGTTTAAATTACCGCTTTCAACTCAGTTCTCAAAATTTTTCTACATTCAAACCATTAAACATCATTATTAGACGTTAGACATTCAACAATGGTGCCCATTCATACAATATTAATTCTAATACACAACTTTTAGCTTTTAACTTTAAGTCAACATTATACATTATCTTATTCTCAAAAGTATAAGCCCCTCAATCGTAGGCTGTTCTTCTAGTTCTACCTATTCAGATGGATCAAATTAAGGTTAAATCAACCGTACAATTGTGTCACAATGTTAGATTTTCTGTTACTATTTTTCTAATTAACTTCTCGCATGCAGGTATTTGTAATTTACATAAATACGTATTTCTTGCTATTTTTCCTCAGATGGATCAGATTCTCAGAATCTCTCTGTTGCATTAACTTATCACAAGTTAAGGCTTTTTCACATTAGGCTGACTAATGTTCGATCTCATTATTCAGACTGAATCAACTTCTTCCAATAAAATCAATTAAATGCATTCAATCCACAGTCGTCACAATCACTCTCTCAAACACATTTTTACTCAGACTTTTTACTCACTAACCTTCAGGTTAGAAAACTTCATTAAAGCCACTTCTTCTGTGGGCTTTTAAACCTTTATCTCACCGTCACACAGTGAACAATTCTCTGCAGGCCTGCTTTTACCAAGTCTCATAGACTTCGGATCTATTATCTCACTTTATTGTTGTTAGGCTAAGAATCTGGATAATAGTCCATACTCGAGTTACCTGTGCGTCCAATGCACCACATTTAACCAACATTACTAGTTAGGCCAGACATTTGAATGTGGCTTATTAGGACCCGTGCTATTAATCTATCTCAAATCTTGTCCTTCCTGGACCAGCTACATCTAGACCGTATACTCCTTCTCGTAGTTATTAATCCTATCTCGCATAGAATGGAACGTGATCACCGTAAGACTCAGTTTCAAGGATTACATAAAACTTACAAAGCATAGGGTATCTATCAAGCTTACAATCTAGCAAGAGTACAGTCTTTAACACCGATTAACATCAAACTTATCCCGTTAGGGCCTCACTTACACTTATACAGTAAGGTCTTGACCAAAACACATACTTTACCCCGTCCCTGGACGGTCAGCGTTAGCGTTCTTCTACAGTAATGATAACTACATGGAAATATTCTCAGATAAATAACATGTTATCACCGAAGAGTTTAAGTAGAAGCAACCCAAACTACTACTTATGGAAGTTTTGTTCGCTCACATTCACACAAAAATAAATTTAACAGCTGTTTACCTGAATCAAAAACTCCAATAGTCCAGTTGTTCCGCAGCCAGACGCCTTTAAATGTGTCCTCTCTTTTTCTCTCTTTTTAGTTCAGATATCGTCACTGAGTCTCACACACAGATAGTGAAGGTCTGGCCCGTACTATTTAAAAACAATAGTCTCGGACTTGCAGAGAAATGCTTTGTGCATTTCCCCGTGCACGCCAGTTTCACCTTTCTGCATGAGCCCCAAATGTTATAGGAATATTTTATATCCATATATTTAACCAGAGAGACATGGAGACCGATTATAATTTAACAAGCAATGGTCAGGTTTTAATCCTTGCAAGGATGAGCAAAGCAGACACACAGTACAATGTTACAGCGGCAGGTTTGCTTAAAGATGTAAACATGACATGAGATCAGAGTATGTGAGCGGTGCGGAGTGTGAGCGGAGCGAGGAGCGGAGCTGTGTGATTTTGCCCGGTGCGAGCGGATTTTTAAATGTTGGAGCGTTGTGATTTTCTCCCGCTCCAAACGCTCCACTATCGCTCAATTACCAATCACGAGCCAGGAGTCCCAGGACCAAACCACTGTCAGAAGACGGAGGGGTTTGGGGCTGTTCAGTGTTCAAAATTCCAATAAAGTATGGATGTTCTTCTCTTAGTACTGCGTATTCGCTTTTACACTACATGCATCTTCTGATCAGACACTGGTGTTATTAAAAAAATAAAAATAAAATAAAACCTTGGAGCGAAACGGAGCGAGACGTATAAGGACGGAGCGGGGGAGGGGGGGTCTGGTTATGAGGGGGCGGAGCTCACGGGAGCGTAGGCACGTGCACGTAGGTCTGTAAAGGTGTGCACTTTCGAGAGGCCAGGTGGTTGAGAGTCAGGTAGGGTAGCCACAATTTTTGTTGATCGCAGCAAACAGCAAAGAAACGCAAAGCATACTGAACCGCTGAGATGAGTATGGCTGAGTATGTTTTTTTTATTTTTTATTTTTTTGTATAATCGCAGAACTTTGTGCGATTGATCGCGATTATAATATTTAATCGTTGCCCAGCACTAATAAAATCACATTATTTTGTGGCAATTGGCTACTTTTAATAGAAATGCAATGTTGTACTACAGTCAGCTTATAAATTGTAACGAGGCACATAATGTTTAATTTAATAAAAATGTTATTTGAGCCAAATGAACCAACACAACTGAATGGCAGCGCATGTTTGTGGAGAGACGTGCTTCAGTTTACATCTAAGCCCATTGATTTTTCGACCTCCAAACATACTCGCACATTCACACAGCAGTGCCCCAGACGCTGGAGACAAGAAGGATTAAGGGTCTTGCCCATCGATACGACAGTATGAACTGGGGAGAGGGCAATCGAACCAGGAATAGTTAAAGGACACTAGGAAGTTATAGGAACCCAGTTATAGGACGACCTGCTCTACCACCTGAGCCATAGCTAGAAACACATTAATGGTGCTGTTAGGTCAAATGCTAAAAAGACATGACAGTGTTCCACGCTTGATCTCTGCTTATTTTGTATAGTTGAACAATATTGTTTCAGTTTGTTGCATCATGTTTTCATTGTATAAGTATATCTTTTATCAAGCAAACCTGACAAAATGGTTTTGGGTTTGACTTTAACCACTGAATTCTTGCTAGATTGTGTCAAGCAAAGTAGTCATGTCCGATCCCTGTCCTTACCGGCTTATTGCTTCCAATGATGTGGCAGCATTGACAGGTCTGGGTGTGTTTTAGGTTTGAAGAATTATTGGCTGTTTTACTTTTTTCTTGTGCACAGCTCTCACACTCTATAGTTAAGTTGTCAGCATCAAGCACTAATCACCTTGACTACCATTCAATATAGACTAATATAACATTTATATATGTCCTACTTAAAATTAGTAGTAGTATAATCAGTAATGTAGCCCTGCGACAAACTGGCCACCATCCAGGGTGTACCCCGCCTCAGGCCCAAAGCTGCTGGGATAGGCTCCAGTCACCCGCGACCCCTGACGGGACAAAGTGGTAGAAAATGAATGAATGAATAATCAGTAATGTGATGATTTTACCTTTTTATAATAGTGACTATGTTGTTGAAAAGGGTGTGTATGTTAACTTTCAGGCATTTCTGGGCATTAAATTAAATGCATGAGTGGCATTAATCTGCCTGCACATAATTATTTGGAAGGCAGTAAGTTGGGTATCACCTTAACTATTTATTTTGCGGGAAACACTACAGTTACATAAGATCTGGTGATTAGCTGCACCAAGTTCCTCTTGAAGCAGTAATCTGACAAATTTGTTTTTGTATGTCTGTTTTAGTTCGCTCTTAGTGAATCAGCGGTGATTGTGCTGAATGTGACCTACAGCTCCCGGAGAACTCGTCTGTGCTCTCTCTGCCTGAACAGGTAACAAGCACAAAGACTGCGCCACACCATGGTTGGATAAAAGTGAAGGCCTTTAAAAATAGATTACCATATATTCAGAAGATTTCAGATAACAATATAAAAATACTCAACACTTTCTTAATTTTTCTCAATTAATTGATTGATTTTTCTGAGGGTATATTTTAAGCACCAAGCCTCAGGACGAGGACACTAACCCCTCACAAAGCAGACTGTAATGTAACTGTTTTAAATTAGAAAATGGAACATCGTCCTATCGCT
Organism: Neodontobutis hainanensis; assembly: GCA_024349245.1. NCBI lineage: Eukaryota > Metazoa > Chordata > Actinopteri > Gobiiformes > Odontobutidae > Neodontobutis > Neodontobutis hainanensis. The sequence continues at coordinate 8,693 of JALDNG010006961.1, forward strand.
AGTAAAGATGTCCACACCTGAAACTGGCAAATCTTTACAAGGTCCAGTTTTTGCACCTGATAAACACATACAATGTATACAAACGTACCCTTCTGTTCTTCTAGGTGTTGTTAACAGCAGACACTACATCCACAGCCTTTAATGTGACAGCCCTCAGTGTTGGACAAGTGACTGCATTCTTGTGGAGCAACAACACCGAGCTGAGCAGGTGGGTGATGTGAGCAGTTATCTGTGTTATCATCACTCAGCAAAAAGGTTCAATTTTAAACGGATGCTGCTTTTCTCCTGAGTCTGAACCATCTTTGAGGTCTGAGCCATAAGGTATTTCATAACACAGTCAGAACTGTCTTAAACTAAGTATTCACCTTTGGAGCCCATCCTTGTTAGAGAGATGTAATAATCTTCTAGTAGATCATGTGGCTGCCGTCTGTGTGTCTCTGCTGCAGCCAGCGTGAAGAGTAAAAGCATGGGTGTCCATTTTAAGGGCCGCAGATCAAAATTGTTTTGATAAAGTTCTACTGTTTTAGAGAAACGCATGAGTCCAGAGATTTTAGGTCTCAGCTAAAGTTAATAAGAACTAATAATTGAACACAAAGTAATTAATCTGGTCTAAATCCATTAGAGGCATATTTATTGGGGATTTTGAGTAAACTAGGTACCTAGTCTAATCTATTCTAAATTTTGCTTAAACAATGAGAAAACGGGCTTTAGAAGCACAGGAAACTCAGCTGCTGATCCGGAGTTTGGATTTGTTTGGAGTATTGTGAAAATACAGTCCCAAAGTAATTGGGCCTGCCTCTTTATACCTGCTCCAGCTCAAGTCCTGTCTCTTTATACCTGCTCCAGCTCAAGTCCTGTCTCTTTATACCTGCTCCAGCTCAAGTCCTGTCTCTTTATACCTGCTCCAGCTCAAGTCCTGTCTCTTTATACCTGCTCCAGCTCAAGTCCTGTCTCTTTATACCTGCTCCAACTCAAGTCCTGTCTCTTTATACCTGCTCCAGCTCAAGTCCTGTCTCTTTATACCTGCTCCAACTCAAGTCCTGTCTCTTTATACCTGCTCCGGCTCAAGTCCTGTCTCTTTATACCTGCTCCAGCTCAAGTCCTGTCTCTTTATACCTGCTCCAACTCAAGTCCTGTCTCTTTATACCTGCTCCAGCTCAAGTCCTGTCTCTTTATACCTGCTCCAGCTCAAGTCATGTCTCTTTATACCTGCTCCAGCTCAAGTCCTGTCTCTTTATACCTGCTCCAGATCAAGTCCTGTCTCTTTATACCTGCTCCGGCTCAAGTCCTGCCTCTTTATAGCTGCACAAGCTCATGTCCTGTCTCTTTATACCTGCTCCAGCTCAAGTCCTGTCTCTTTATACCTGCTCCAGATCAAGTCCTGTCTCTTTATAACTGCTCCAGCTCAAGTCTTGTCTCTTTATACCTGCTCCAGCTCAAGTCCTGCCTCTTTATACCTGCTCCAGCTCAAGTCCTGTCTCTTTATACCTGCTCCAGCTCAAGTCCTGTCTCTTTATACCTGCTCCGGCTCAAGTCCTGTCTCTTTATACCTGCTCCAACTCAAGTCCTGTCTCTTTATACCTGCTCCAACTCAAGTCTTGTCTCTTTATACCTGCTCCAGCTCAAGTCCTGTCTCTTTATACCTGCTCCAGCTCAAGTCCTGTCTCTTTATACCTGCTCCAGCTCAAGTCCTGTCTCTTTATACCTGCTCCAGCTCAAGTCATGTCTCTTTATACCTGCTCCAGCTCAAGTCCTGTCTCTTTATACCTGCTCCAGATCAAGTCCTGTCTCTTTATACCTGCTCCAGCTCAAGTCTTGTGAGTTCTTGACACACTCACAGTGAAGAGGGTGGATCCAACTGGATAGTTAATAATTAATTCCTAATAGGCATTGATAAAATCAAATTTAAATGAAATTTATTCACTCAGTGAAAATTTTGTGTGTGAGTGTCATGTCACTACATTGGCTGTTCCCCATGCACCAGTTAATCTGGGCCACTGTCGGCCTGGGACATCTTTGGTCACCTGTACTCATTCACACTTTACTGACTTCACCTAATGCGTATATTTGGACAGTGGTGCAGTAGCACAGGGTGGGCCAGCAGACGCCACTTAGGCAGTCAAGCTATGGGCAATCTGGAGTACACAATGGTTGGTCATGACAAATTGTTTCTCCTCTGGGGTTAAAGATTAAGAAAGGCTCTTTCTCTCTGAATGAACCTAAGGAAGATGAAAGATGAAAAGCATGGGTACACCACTCTCTTAGCCTCAGTAGTTTGCTTTTATTGGTCTACAGCTGGCGATCACCTGTAGACAGAATTGTCTGCTAATGTGGGCTCTTTAGTGATACAACATTAAATGTTTTAAGTGAACTGAAGTAGCTTTTTTCTGTCTTTGCCCATTTACTCTCTATGTGAAATGCCATGTCAAATGAGGACAGACCTCACTGTCTCTGAGTAATTGATTTCCAGACTTTCAGTCAGGATTCGTTTTCTGGTCATCCATAGCAGCATCCTCACAGTAGTCACTCAGGTTATCGGCTGGATCTACTTCCTGGCCTGGTCTGTGTCCTTCTATCCACAAGTCTGGGAAAACTGGAGAAGAAAAAGGTCTGTTTACACAGGACTCAATTAAGTGATTGATTTGATTGATATCAGAAGATATACTTCTATCTGAACATGGACTCAAAATATTTATCAAATGTTCCATATGAGCCACACTTATTTTCATGTTGATTCCTTTTCAGTGTTGTGGGGCTCAACTTTGACTTCCTAGCTCTTAATCTGACTGGATTCATTGCCTACAGTGTATTCAACGTTGGACTGTTGTGGGTGGACAATATAAAGGTGATGCTTGTTCCACAGCACTTCATTAGTCTGCACCAAAACAGAAAACCATCCATATAGTTTTGTCTGTCAGCAAAAAACCTGACACAAAAACATGTATTTTTAAAGAAACACACATTTATTTTGGTTGAGCAGACCATTTGCAGCATCACCTCATCTGCGATGCCATTTCTGATCGCTTACCATGAAAATAGTAGTGGTAATTTTTCCATTTTGCAATCAATATATTTAATTGACAAATACAGTTTTGTTCAAAATAATAGCAGTGCAATGTGAATAACCAGAACAATCCAGGTTTTTAGTATATTTTTTTATTGCTAAGTGGCAAACAAGTTACCAGTAGGTGCAGTAGATTCTCAGAAAACAAACAAGACCCAGTATTTATGATATACACGCTCTTAAGGCTGTGCAATTGGGCAATTAGTTGAAAGGGGTGTGTTCAAAAAATAGCAGTGTGGCATTCAATCACTGAGGTCATCAATTTTGTGAAAAACAGGTGTGTATCAGGTGGCCCCTATTTAAGGATGAAGCCAGCACTTGTTGAACATGTATTTGAAAGCCTGAGGAAAATGGGTAATTTAAGACATTGTTTTGAAGAACAGCGTACTTTGATTAAAAAAGTTCACTGGACAGGGAAAACCTATAAAGAGGTGCAAAAATGAACTAAAATTATTTCCAATGCCTTAAAATGGAGCGCAAAACCAGAGAGACGTGGAAGAAAACGGAAGACAACCATCAAAATGGATCGAAGAATAACCAGAATGGCAAAGGCTCTTCCAAAGACAGTCTGGAGTTAGCTGTAAGTACTGTGACAGGTAGAAGACGTCTGTGTGAAGCTAATCTTTTTCAAGAATCCCCACAAAGTCCATCTGTTAAAAAAAAAGGCGTGTGCAGAAGAGGTTACAATTTGTCAAAGAACACATCAACTGGCCTAAAGAGAAATGGAGGAACATTTTGTGGACTGATGAGAGTAAAATAGTTATTTCTGGGTCCAAGTGCCACAGACAGTTTGTGAGACGACCCCCAAACTCTGAATTCAAGCCACAGTGAAGCAAGCATCATAATATGGGCATGTTTCTCCTGCTATGGTCTTGGGCCTATTTATGGCATATCAGGGATCATGGATCAGTTTGCATTCGACAAAATACTTGAAGAAGTCATGTTGCCTTATGCTGAAGAGGACACACCCTTGAAATGTTTGTTTCAACAAGACAATGACCTCAAACACACAGTAAACCAGCAAAGTCTTGGTTCCAAACCAACAAAATAAATGTTATGGAGTGGCCAGCATAATCCCCGGACATTAATCCAATCGAGAAGCTGTTTCTGAAGCAAAACCAAGAAATGTAAATTAATTGTGAAATGTTGTTTAGTCGAATAATAATTGTTTAGTGGAATAACAGCTGAGAGGTGCCACAAAGTTGCCACACAGGTGTGAAGCAGGTTTAAAAAACGGTGGTCATACAACTAAATATTAGTTTAGTGATTCACAGGATTGCTAAATCCTAGAAAAAAAAAACATTTGTATAAAATAGTTTTGTAGTTTTGAGTTTGTACAGTCAACGGCAGACACTGCTATTTTTTTTTTTTAACACACCCCTTTCAACTAATTGCCCAGTTGCACAGCCTTAAGAGCGTGCATATTATGAATGCTGGGTCTTGTTTGTTTTCTGAGTAGTAATAATAATATGAGAATATGAATAATACTCCTGCTCCCCTGCGATATTCTCATTATGCAGAAGCTTTGATCCTGTGCACGCTGCTGTTATGTTCTGAACCTCACTCAACCAAAGGCAAACTGTTAGGATGAATTTCTATGTATTGGTATGTTGTAGTTGTGGCAAACTGTGTGCTTAAATTCTCTGAGACTCTGGCCGTTTTCACACTTGAAAGTCCGTACTAAGGTCTACACTAAGAACTCACAAATTGTTACGCAGTATTTGTTTGGTTCAGAAAGTAAAAAGAGTTTTTAGAAGCAACATATGGGTCTTTCACTGATGTTTAGAATACTGTTGTTTTGACAACAGGGGGCGTGCCTACTGTAGATGGCTTTTACTTTTGTGAATGTGTCTCTTCAGTGGGTCATTTTACAGTTGAACTGGAGAAATACAATAATCAGACTGGCGTAAGGTCGTCATGTTACTATTATTAGCCTATACAGTACAAACAGCTGAAGCTTAAAATGCAAATACATATACAAACGCAAAACAATGTAGCCTAATCTGTGCATTATGTATGCTTTAAACCAGACCAGTATCTGTTTTCCCCGTTTACTTTTTCCATTCACTCTTATTTGTGAGTTTAGTTGGCTGTGACTTCCTTCATTTGATCCGAAAATCAGCAAACGCACTTTCACACTACAGAATAAGAACAGGCTGGACCAAAGAGCAGCTGATAGGTCAGCTGTAATGCTCATTGCCTGCATGCCACTGATTATGCCACCGCATGCCAACAGCGATAAGAGCGCGGTTGCTGACCTCTTCTCTAGACTTTAGCCAGAATTTTTTTATTTTTTTTGGAGCAATTGCATTTGTGATCACAATCCACTCAGTTTCTCACCCAGAAGATCTGCTGGCCCAACCCTCCTTCTGTGGATTTCCCGTGTTAATATGCTGCGTTTCTTCTGCAGGAGGAGTTCCTCAAGAAGAACCCTAATGGCATTAATCCTGTAGAAGCCAATGATGTCTTCTTCAGCCTCCATGCTGTCCTGCTGTGCTTGGTCTATATTGGGCAGGCTGCTGTCTATGAGGTGTATATATCTTATATAGCAACCAGCACGCGTTGATAAGCGGTTTAGGAAACATGTTGCAGTTGTTTATTTCACAGACCAGTTATCAAATTACTACTGAGAAAAACACTGTTTTTAAGGCTCCCTGCTGTGACTTCTCGTCCTTTGTGTGTTCCAGAGAGGGGGTCAGACTGTGTCGTGGACAGCGGATCCTTTTGATTATTGGCTGGACCTTTGCCCTGGTCACCATGTTTCTGGCTCTGGCCAGGCAGATCAGCTGGTTGGATTACCTTTACTATTTCTCCTACATTAAACTGGCTGTGACTCTGGTCAAGTCGTGCCACAGGTGAGCAACACGAATTCCCTGAGGGACAAGACACAAGCAGTAGCTTTGCATTTAGTGCAAACCTATATATATTTTTTTACAAATGTCTGAAGTACATTTACATGCATTTTTAATAACATGACATACAGACTGTTATGTTGTCAAAATGTTTGTTGAAGCAATTTAGGATTTCATATTTATTTGTGAGAATAAGTGAATGTTTTATAATGCAAGTTTGTTGGTTTGTTTCCATAAGAGGATTTTATAATTTTCCAAAATGTCTTTGGGTCATTTAGATTACTTGAGGTTTTAGGCGAGTAGTATTCTGATTTTTCCTTTTAATAAGCGAAAGATGCATGTTTGGTGATCATTTCAGACAAAGCATCATGTATGTATGTCCAAGCTAGTTTCACATCATTTAAAAAGAAATATCTTTTTCAGTCATAGAGCCACAAGGCATAATTTTAAAAGCTTGTTCACAAAAATGTTTAAAATCAAGTTTAAACATTTGTTTGTCTAACAGTGGTGATAACCCAATGGTCGCTTAAATCATTGGCAAATATCCCAACAGCAGTATATTTATGCGGGACATTTATTAAAATTAGATCAAGGATGGAGGATTTTATTAGCTGTTTAAGATTTGGCCGTGTTGGATTACTGATTAGCTGTGTGAGATTAAAAGAATCACAATTTATTTTAAAATGATCAGAAACAGACATTAGCCAATCTAGGTTAAAATCCCCGACAAGGAGAATTTTATTGAATTTTAACATTGCTAGCTGTTCAGTTAATAAGGACAGAGCATCATTAGTCACTGAGGGAGGTCTGTAACAGCCTACAACTGTGATAGAACGGCAGTAGCTCAGTGGATAGATCAGTTGTCCTTCAACCGGAAGGTAGGTGGTTTGAATCTCACTTTCCCCACAGTTCATACTGTCGTTGTGTCCTTGGGCAAGATCCACCTTGCCTCCAGTGGCTGGTAATTACTGTAGCACAATGGAAGTTGCTTTGGATAAAAGTGTCTGCTAAATGAATAAATGTAAATGTAGAACAGTTACAAAAATCTACTTCCACTACCTTTTCCGGGACGGTCACTGCAAAAAAACATTGTAACCGTGGATAGAAATGTCATTATCAGTGATTGATTCTGTTAGCCATGTTTCAGACAAAACAAGAATATCGGTGTTCAATCTGTCAGCCCAGATTTTTACCAAATCTAATTTAGGAGAGGACTTCTGACATTAAGTTGAGCATTTCCAAAGCCACACTTAGCTTTAAACTCATCAGGAGTGCTCAAACAGGAAGGTTCTGGGCCAGGGTTGGATTCAACATTCCCTGACAGTAGAAGCAGCAGTAAAATAACTTTTCTTTTCTGATTTCTGTACCAGCATGAGATGTTTTTGTTCTTGTGCCTTGTCCAGCTGGAGGACTGACTATAACAGTTCAGTAACCAGTTGTATGGTTCATACAGGAAGTTAAAAGAGTGCAAAGTTAAAATATTTTCTGTAAATGGTAAAAACCAGCTTGCAGGACTTTTAAGAAAAAATAAAATAAATGTAATCAGAAAAAAGATGAGCACAACTTTGGCATATTTGACTTTTACCTCACATGGAAATAGTACAGTCAAAAAGAATAAAAGAGGAAAAATGGATACATGCTGACTTTTGTGGCAGTTGCCAGATTGTACAGACCTCAGTCAATAAACTGGCCCGGTGTAGTAAAGAAGGCTCCAGTAGTGGAACAAGCCCAGTATTGTATGGCAGGCTCCAGCGGTAAACACAGGCCTGATATTGTGACAGGCTCAAGCCAGTAGCACGGGCCCGGAGTTAGTAACCCAGGCTCAGTGTGGTAAAGGAGGCTATTGTGGCAAATTGCAGCTGCTTCAATAAAATATGCTCCAGAGCCATTTTAAAATAAGTTAAAAACAGATACATACTGAACAGACACAAGACATGTTACCATCATACTGCCATCTTGGATCTCTGGAGTTTTGAGGGTGGCCATTTAAAATACTTAATAGAGAATAATTTAACAAAGTTGCCTATTAAACATCATCTTAAAATAAAATCTGATGGCAGACCAACATTGAAACTTCAGCTGCCTTAGGAGAGGAAAAATGGTTTTCGGACATATAATTCTGAGATCTCTGCCCACACTGACTGCTAGAGCTAAAGTTCAGCGGTTGTTTTGCTAGCCTTGGATTATTTTTAATAAGGAAGGCTCCTTGACCAACAATTGCAGGGCCCTGTCTGAAGCTGGATTAGGAGGTTTAGAGGTAAATTAAGGGTTAACCCTGGGTTTTCAGTATCACAAAGCTCATTCATTTTCTATGAATCCTGCTTTGTTGCTCAATAAGGCAGGTAGACAATATGCCTTCAACTGTGTGTGTCACTCCAGTTCATTTGTTTACGTTGTGAACAACTGTGGACAATTCCTGTGTTTTTTGGGCAGTGGTGCTAATGTGCTTGTATTGTTGTTCTTTGCCTACAACCAAAAATATGTTGTTTATTCTACTATTTATAATGTGTTTGCATTAAGTGGAATGGTTTCATAAATGGTTCCAATAAATTCCAGTTTATTGATGAAAGGAAAGGGGGAGAGGAAGGAGTTACAAATGCTAGATTTGCTCTAAAGTAGCTCTGCTACAATCGTGAGAGAGAGTGTATATGTCCTAGTTTGAGGAAGTGATGCAGAGTGTTCCCAGAGGTGAGAGAGTGGTGAAGGGGCAGACTTTAATGGACATGTTGGTTAAAGTAATAGTGGTGATGAGGATGTGATGAGCAGATTTGGACTTCAGGAAAGCAACCCAGAAGGACAGTGGTTAGTAGACTTTGCTAAAAGTATGGAGATGGCTGTGGTGAACACGTGCTTTCAGAAGAAGCAGAAACACATGGGGACATATAAGAGTGGTGGCAGGAGCGCACAGGTGGACGAAATCTTATGTAGATCATGTAATCTGATGGAGAATAGCAATTGCAAAGTAGTGGTAGGAGAGAGTGTATCTAGACAGCATAGGATGGTGGTTAGTAGGATGAGTCAGATGAAGAGAGCAAAGGCAGAGCAGAAGACAAAGTGTTGGAAGTTGGAAAAGAAAGAGTGCTGTGTGGTTTTCAGGAGGAGTTGAGACAGGCTTTAGGTGGTCAAGAGATGCTTCCAGATGACTGGACTACTACAGCCAAGGTGATCAGAGAGGCAGGAAGGAAGGTGCTAGGTGTGTCATCTGGAAGGAGGAAAGATGACAAGGAGATTTGGTGGTGGAATGAGGAAGTTGATGAGAGTATCCAGAGAAAGGTTAGCTAGGAAGAAGTGGGACAGTTAGAGGACTGTGTAAAGTAAAACATGTTATAAGAATTTTCTATGTCCTTATATTTATCCAGCGAGACACGAAGACAGATTATAATTTAACAAGCAATGGCCAGGTTTATTCTTGCAAGAAGAAGCAAAGCAGACACACAGTAACAATGTTACAGCGGGAGGGTTGCTTAAAGAAGTAAACAGAACATAAGACTTTATACATCACAGTGAAGGCTTTGGTGGGAGGCGTATCTTACATACCCACACCCCCCAAGGCAGAAGGCTCCAGGTGCAGAAGTCCCATGACAAGCCATGTCCCCGTCTAGTTATGTCTACTCCTTGCTTGCACGAAGGACATGACATGAATTTGACATGACCTGAAGAGAACTATAAGCCCCCAGTAACTCTAAACATTATAAAACTAAAATTCTTATAACATTCCCCCCTCTTTATGCTGATAACAATTAGCATAAACAATCTACTAGCTTGAGTGTGGGTTGTTTACTTTGACAAAAGCGAAAACCCAGCGGAGCATCTGACCTAGCCTAAGTACACTTGACCATTTGACCTAACGCTGGGAAAAACTCTTTGTCCACCCCTTTCCCCAAGGGTGTCAACACACAAACATCAAGCTTCAACTTTATGTAATCATCATTTATGTAATCACTTCAACTGAATCTCAAAAACATTTAAAATCAAAGACAAAAATGATTATACAGGATATGTTCACAATCAAATGAGACTCCACAGAGTCATGCACTGATTCTTCAAAATCAAATTTGTAAAAGTCCATAAATCAAAGCACAGTCGCTCCAAAGTCACTCCAAAATAATGTTAAAAGAGTTTAAGCTGGTCGCCCCATCGGACTCAAGATCTCCGGCCTGTCCCTGCCTGTCCATTACTGTCCCTGTAACAAAAAGAAAAACACATGGAGTGAGACTTACGCACATTTTTAATGATTCAAATAAATTCTCTTAAGCATAATAACTTCAACTTAGGACTGTAGTATGATCCGTCCTGGAGCTGTTGTCCCGTTGGTGAACATGCAACGTTAACGTCCTCAGATATCAAAGTGTTCATCTGAGGTCAAAGCCTTGACCCTAGTCGTTGGGCAGGTGCATGTCCAGGAATGTTGATCCAGCAATGGCCTCATCCATCAATCTCACCAACAAGCTCCGGATACATGGAAATCAACACAAACAAAAGTTCTAAGACATGAAAGTGCCACATAAGTACATCTCAACACAGATTTAAAATCCCAGTCACTTTCCCAAATATTTTGTAACTATTTTTTAAAACCAGGTCAAAATCAATTAATCTATTCCAGAATACTCTGCCAATTCCTCTGCAGAGTGTGAAGCTCTTTCTTAAAAGCTTTAGTTATGCTGCTAACTAGACCTGTGTTACTTTGGATGCAGTACACATCACCCAGCAGATCAGAGGTTTGTGTCCACCCTAGGAGGAGGTAGAAAGGAGAAAAACAAAAGTGCTAAATACTACTGAAAATAGGCAGATGTAATAATAATATGAGCGGTTGAGTGTGTACCTACAGCTACAACCAGTGTAAACCTAATCCTATGATCAATCAGTCTCCATACGTTTGGTGAAATAAGTATGTTTTGAGTTTGCTTTTGAAAATCTCAACAGAGTCAGATCGCCACACTTCCACCGAGCCCATTCCACAAAAATGGGGCTCTATAAGAAAAGGCTCTGTAGCCAGCAGACTTCTTCTTTATTCAAGGAAGTTGAAGGAGGCCAGCGTCCTGAGAGCGAAGGGTACGAGCTGGAGTATACCAGGTGATAAGGTCAGATAGGTAAGAGGCGCGCGTCCACAAAGGTTTTTATAGGTTAACAAGAGAACTTTGAAATCAGCTCTAACATGAATAGGAAGCCAGTGTAATGAAGCCAGGGCCGGATTAATGTGATCAAACTTCCTGGTCTTTGTTAAAAATCTGGCGGCTATATTTTGGACCATTTGTAGTCTGTGAGTACTTTTCCTCAGCAGTCCAGAGAATAACGCATTGCAGTAGTCCAGCCTGGATGTGACAAATGTATGAATGAGAATTTCAGCATCAGCTAAAGAGAGGCAGGAGCGAATTTTTGAGATATTCCAAGTGAAAAATCCCAGTTTAGTGACCTCACTAATGTGCTGCTGCAGAGATAATGTGGGGTCAAAAATTACACCGAGGTTCCTTGCTTTTTTTCCGTGCTCCAACACAAAGTTGTTGATTGAGACAGTAAGATTGTTGAACTTGTGCCAATGACTGGCAGGACCAATTAACAAGAGCTCTGTTTTATCCACGTTCAAATGGAGGAAGTTTTGAGACATCCATGTTTTAATTGAAACGCAGGCAGGCCTCTAGATGCATAATGTCAGTAGTATTATTCGCTTTTAGTGGTAGATACAGCTGTGTATCATCGGCATAACAGTGGAAGTTCACTCCATAACTTCTGATGATTTGTCCCAATGGTGTAACATATAGTGAAAAAAGTATGGGACCGAGCACAGACCCTTGTGGCACACCGAATTTCACTGGTGCTGTGGAGGAGAAGGATTTATTAAAGGAGACAAAATGAGACCTATCACACAGATAGGATTCTAACCAAGAAAGAGCAGAGCCAGAGATGCCAAAAACATCTTTAAGTCTGTTGATTAGTACTGCATGATCAATCGTATCAAATGCAGCACTGAGATCCAGCAATAACAGTAGAGCCGATGAGTCCTCGTCCATCTGAAGGAGGAGATCATTTGTCACTTTAACTAAAGCTGTTTCAGTGGAATAAGAGGCCCTAAACGCAGACTGAAACGGCTTGAGGAGGTCATGTTCCGATAGATATAGAGTAAGTTGTTTTAGCACAACTTTTTTGAGGACTTCAGATAGAAAAGGTAAATTGGAGACAGGGAAATTATTTAGGCATCCAGGATCCAGAGTAGGTTTTTTGAGCAGGGGTTTGACCACAGCCTGTTTGAAAAGGGAAGGAACGGTGCCAGTAGACAGGGACAAGTTTATAATGTTTAACATAATTTGCCCTACATAGGGCCACAGTTCTTTAAGCTGTTTTGCTGGAAGGATATCCAGGAGACACGTAGTTGCTTTACATGAAGAAACCACCTTTGTCAGCTCATCGAGGGAAACAGAATCTAAGACTGAGAGACGAGAGGTCGGTGGATCTAAGTGAACGGGACCCGGAGCCAAAGAAGACAAAAACAAAATATTATCCCTGATATCTTCAATTTTATGATTAAAGAAATCTAAAAAGTCTTGTGCACTAAAGGGAGAGGAGTCTTCAGTTGTTTTTGGTTGGATTAGTTTAGCAACTGTTCCAAAGAGAAACCTGGGGTTATGCCGGTTTTCTCTTATAAGAGATGAAAAATAGGCAGGCTTTGCAGTGCTGAGAGCGTGCTTATAGGTGTTTTCACACAAACACCACTTTTGATAATTTAGATTTGTTTTTGACTTGCGCCATTTGCGTTCAAAACTCCTGCAGGCCTGTTTCAAAGCCCGCGTTTCCTCATTATACCATGGCGTAGGTCGTCTGGTTGGTCTGGGCTTTGGGCAGCTGCGCTAAAATTCCGTGTAGACACTACGCATTTGTCTGAATTTGAGGGAAATGTGTAACTTATCACGAATTCCACCAGTGAGTGATCTGAGACAGCAGATGAAAGAGAGGAGACAAAGAGATTGGAGACATCTATTCCCTGAGCCAAAACAAGATCAAGATAGTTTCCACTAATGTGTGTGGGCTCATGAACAAACTGGTTGAAAGACATGGTCGCAAGCAGTGATTGAAATGCTCTGGCCAGAGGATCACACTCCTTATTTAGATGAATATTAAAGTTTCCAACTAGAAGGATGTTATCAGCGTGGGTTATTAAGTCCGAGAGAAAAACTCCAAACTCATCCAAGAAAGAAGAGTAGGGACCCGGAGGGCAATAGATTACAGCTAAATAAAATGGCTTCCTTCTGTTTATTTGAGAAGAAATATGTTTAATGAGTAACACTTGAAAGAGTTAACGCATCCTCGTCACTTTAATACAGTTAGTTTAAATCTTCTTCTCCTCTCTTTTTAAGACTTGGAAAAACCATGGCTCAAAACAAAAATTTAAATTAAAAAAAAACAAAATCATAAAATGAAAGGCCAGTGTCATTGATCATTTTAAAATTTTAGTCCATCAATTATCATTTCTAATTAAATAGCATCACTGTTGTTTCTGTTATATTTAAAACTTAATTTTGTTCAGTTCAGTTTTAATTTTAGTTACCATTAGTTGTAGGTCTTTACCTGTAAGTGGTCATCCGCAATCATGATAAAATTTTATTCAGTTGCTGCAAACCTAGATAATTTCAACAGTATAATTAGAAAATTCTCAGAATATTGTTCCATTTACTCAAATTAATTCCTTTTAAAGATAAATTTCTTTTTTTTTTTTTTTAAACTCCTGGGTCAGACCCCTTCCTCTGGGGTTAACCTTGTAACCGGGCAGCCTCCTTCAGCTGCTCAAACACACCACAAAGTCTCTGTTCAAATCGCTTTCCTCCAAAACACCATCACATTTGTGATTGTTGTTTAAAAGGAAAGACTGTTCATAAAATCAACAAAGCTTTTCTGTATTTACTTTTAAAATGAACAATTTATTTAAGGTTTTGTTCAGTATAGATTTGTTCCATACTGTCTTTGTAAAACTCAGTTTTACCACCAGGTGTTCAATAAATACCATTTTGTTTTTGCATCTTTTTCATATTAATTTTAACCGCATATTTAAAATGTTTATCCATTGATAATTTCACGTTTTCACAAATTTTGCATTTCAGACTCTACATAAAGAATTCCCTTCACTCAATGTTAAACAGAAACTTAACCCATTAAGTGTAAAATCAAATCCATGTGTTTCTCTTTATTTATTCAGATTCACCAACATTACACTTAGTTATAGTCAGTAATGTTAATTTAAAACAATGTTAAAATTTAACCTTTTAACTTTTTATCTTTAGGTTCCAAAGATTTTACTTGGTGTTCTCGATGAACATATCTTAAGTTCAACCAAAAATATTACTCAATGCTGTTCAAAAGGACAGACTATTGTGTTAGTCTTTAGTTCTCACAATCAGCAATAATCCAAAACATTCCAACATTCAAATCAGATCCATCAAAAAAAAATCAAAACTTTTAAAAGTCACTTCAGGCAGTTATTAAACCCAGTGAGCACCTTGGCATATGCTCTTAAACTTTAACTATTTTTTTACAGTTTAACACTTTAACTTAAAATTTTCAAATAAACCACTTTCAATCCTCCAAGATTGTTTTGACAGTTTTAACTGTTGTAACACATATAGATATGTTTTCAATTCCCAGATTACAAATTTACATTGCAGTTTAAAAAAATATTGTAAAGATGATACTTGTTAGCATCTATTTTAGTATTGGGTAGAAAGTTAGAAAGTACCATTTCAAAAACCATTTGTTATTATTTATTCTCAACTGTTTTTATTTCAGTTTTTCTAATTACTCAGACAATATTTTTCTCAAACAATATTTAAGGCCATTCATTTTGTCGTTTAGTTTACTAAATCTAAAAAAAACAATATGATTGTACCAGGATAAATAGACGGTAATAATATAAAAAAATTAAAGCAAATCAAAATGTAGACTATATTTTTTCCACAGACCTGTCAGAAGGTCAAACAGTTTTTCTAATTAAGTATCAGAAACTTTATTTAACACATCAGTTCAGTGTAATCTGTTTCTGTCACTGACATTTCTACTTCAGCATTTTTCAACATTAAAAGGTTTGTTTACTGTAAAGGCTCTTGCACTGACTGTGGAGCTAAAACTCCAGCTCAAAAAAAAAAAACAGAAAAAAAAACTAAATATTTCTCCTAGCTCCAGAAAGTGAGCAAAAAAGGGAGGGTGCTGTGAAGCCCACGCTACCTTGACTTGCATAGACTGTTATCTTGTGTTGCAAAATTCCTTGTGAATCCAAACAATAGTTTTTAATACACTTCCTCCAACACTTTGTCAGAATCAAACCAGAGAAATATATAATTGTTCATTTCTTTTCTTCTGGTAACATTATTTTCTTTTAAATGTGAGGTGATGGACCTACTATAAATTATCTTTATAAACTTGCTCTGCGCAATTCAACTTTAAGACACCTTTTTTAATTCTTCTGATTGCAAAGTGATCATTTTCATTAATGTTATACTGTGTGTTTGAACCACACTGACATTAAGGACCTCTATTAGTTCTCGTACTAATAGATACATACATTTCTCCCGTGCACGTCAGTTCCACTCTCCGTATGAGAAACAGCAGATATTGATATCTGGACAAGCCCCCAAATGTTATTTGAAGAGGATGAAGAAAGGCAGTTGGTCAGTGGTAGAGCAGTCCTATAACCAGAAGGTTGGCAGTTCGATTCCCCCTCTCCCCACAGTTTACATTTACATTTAGTCATTTAGCAAAAGCTTTTATCCAAAGCGACTTCAAATGAGGAAAACAACGGAAGCCAGTTTAACAACACAAGGTAACAAAAAGCATAAGTGCACCAAAAAATATCTTGTTAAAAGCCAACACAGTATACAAAGCTAAGGATAGGAAAGATTATTATTATTATTATTATTATTATTATTTTTATTTTTTTTTTAAATACAGACAGACACGCAGACAGACACTATCTCTCTATCTCCATCGCTCTCTCACACACACACACTCTCTCTATTTTTTTTTTTTTTTTTTTTTTCAAGTGCATTTAACACCATCCTCACTAGTATGTTAGGCTGGTGACCTGTGTCTCTGAGACTGTGCTGTGTTTCAGGCCTACATGAACTACAGGCGACAGAGCACTGTAGGCTGGAGCATTGGAAATGTGCTGCTGGATGTCACTGGGGGCACCCTCAGCATTCTACAGATGATCTTACAGTCATACAATAATGGTAACTATGCTATATTACTGCTCTCTGCCATCTGATTATTTATGTGCGGTTAACACCTTTACTTTTGCCAGTTCACTGACGGCACAGTTTAATTCACACATTTATGTAAAGGGCTCATTTAGTCCTAATGAATAAGAGGAGAAAAAAACAAAAGAAAGCATACATGCCATGTACTGTGTCCAGCCCAGCAGATGGCGCACAAATACAAATGATACTTGCATTAATCCTTAGGGGTCCCTTCATTTTGTGCTTCACCTGTGTACCTTGGACACAAAAATGGCCTTTAAACATATTCTTAACATATTTTTTGCGCAGTGGCTCAGTGGTAGAGCAATTGTCCTCAACCGGAAGGTTGGTGGATTAGATTAGATTTGATTAGATTAGAAGTACTTTATTGATCCCCAAGTGGAAATTTATCTCATGTGGATAATAACACGTGTATACATAAATGGACACACAAAGATTACAAGCCACACCATGCACCCAGTTATTTAGAGTACAGGGTCAGACAGATGTCAAATGGCAGACGGTTGGTAGGCTGATGTTAGGATGGTAAGGGAAGGCCTCTGCGGGCGATGTTTAGGCGTTGCCCAGTGGGCTTGTCCTTGATGATGGAAGTCTCAAGAGGATAATTAAGACCCGTAATACTACATAGCAGCTCACTGGTCTGCTTCTCAGTGTTGTCCACTCTTCTCTGGATGTCCTCGGTTCGGGCCGAGATGTTGTGAATCAGCTCTTCAAATTGTGTACCCCATTGTTGTAACCCCTTCATATCCGTTAAGCTGCGTAGCTGCTCACAGATTTGACTCTCGGTGTTGTTTACTCTTTTCTGTTTCTCCACAGTCCGTGCTAAGATGTCAGTCAGCTCCTCGGACTGTGTGTCTCTCTGTTGTAATCCCTTCAGTCTGTCACTCACGTCACAGAAGCACTGTTAATATCAGCAGACAGCGGCTGGGTAGATTTTAAAGCAGCTGTCTGGCAAATTTTCCGATAGTTTAAGGCATTTCTCAGAACAATGAGCAGAACCCCACTATCATAAATCCAAAAGATTTCCATCCTCAACGTCCTCAATGGACAGAGCTTAAAAACACAGAACTTGCCAGTTCTTCCAGGCGTCCTGTGTGTAGCTGGCTGCAAAGGTCCTGCCAGGGTAAATGGGTTCCCCGGTGCACCCTTCTTATGGAGAAATTTTGTCAATAGCGCTTGGAGACCAGGCAATCAGATCCATTTTGGTTTTTAGGAGTCCAGCTGGCAGTAGAGTCCAAGAAATAAGAAAAACATTAGTATGACAAGACAGAGAAGCATACACTGATAGCAGGGAGCAGAAGGAGCAAAGGGAGATGTCAGTGCACACAAGAGAGTGTGTGCACTGTTCCATACAGAGCAAGCGTTTCAAAAGTTGGCCCTCCCTTTGCTTCAGGGAGGTCCGTGGTGTGTGTTCTGCAGAGTGAGGTCAAGTGCATGCAGCTCATAATGTTTTTCTGTTCTCAGACCAGTGGAAGCTCATATTCGGGGATCCCACCAAGTTTGGACTGGGTCTCTTCTCTGTGGTGTTTGACCTCCTCTTCATCACCCAGCACTACTGTCTCTACAGAAAGCCTCACAACTACGAGGCAGTCACAGAGCAAGAACAGGACCGGGATCAGGACTGACAGGACAGGCTACACTGAGAGGACAAAATTTGATTTTGAATACATTTTTAACACTTTGTATTTCTCATGTCTGTACTGTTATATTATAATTCAGGTACCTCAGAAATGTAAATAATCTAGCAGATGTATTATAGTCTTTTTAGGTTTATTGACAAAATGCCTTAAATACAAAGCTAATCTCATGGAAATGGAGCTTCCAGGTTGTAGCACATTGGTTTTTAAGGAGACTGACTCTGTTCTCAGAGACCACCCTGGATCTGTTTGAACCAGTCCTATTTTACACTGCCGCATGTCTGTTTTTTACTAAATCTATATAAACGCACCAAACTACTTTGTAAAGGTTTCTATTCCTCAACAGGATGTGGTCCAAATGTGCAGGGAATGTTTCATCAGTCGCAGTGGCTTGGGAGGGGCAGTCAGCTTCCAGAGACTCTCCACCTTGTTCTAGGTCTTGGGTCTATATTGTAAAAACATCAAGTCATTTCCATCACCAATTCTGCCCAAGGTGCTGTTCTGGGCCCGCATTTATTCCTCATCTACATTCTCCTCTTTTTCCGTCATTTTGGTGTTAATTTTTCTTTCTTTCTTTTTGGGAGAACATATGACTTTTAACAATTGGATTTATTATTGTTTTACAATTTTTAAATGATCTTAATCTGTAGCACTTTGAGATTTGTCCCAAATGTAAAGTGCAATACAAATAAATTTAATTATTATTATAATTTGTATTATTATTATTATTATTATTATTATTATTATTATTATTATTATTATTCATTCATTCATTTTCTACCGCTTTGTCCCGTTAGGGGTCGCGGGTGACTGGAGCCTATCCCAGCAGCTTTGGGCCTGAGGCGGGTACACCCTGGACAGTGGCCAGTTAGTCGCAGGGCAAACATATAGAGACAAACATTGACAGACAACCATTCACTCTCACATTCATTCACTAGGGACACTTTAGAGTTGCCAGTTAACCTGTACATACATGTCTTTGGACGGTGGGAGGAAGCCGAGTACCGGAGAGAACCCAAAGTAACACATGGAGGACATGCAGACTCCTCACAGAAAGACCGGAGAATGTTTGGGTTGACCGGGTTTTGAACTCACGACCTTCTTGCTGTGAGGCAGGAGTGATAACCACTCTGCCGTGCAAAAGAATGGATGAATTAATGAATTATTATTATTATATTATTACTAATAATTTTCACTGTTACGCTGTCCACACCCAGCTCTATGTTTCTACAAAACCCAGTATTTTCTTATGTCCCGCACACACATCACCACTACTCATCAGCTCAAAATCCACTCTAATGAAATTCCAACCCTCCTGTATATTAATTGACGGCTGTTTGATTCCCATCTTATCACGTCAAAAGTCTGGGTTTCATATTGGACAGTACTCTCTTTTACTTCCGACATTAAAAATATCATCTGCACAGCATTTTCCACCATCACAAAATTTCACGATTCTGTCCATGTACTCAACAACAGTGGTGGAAAGAGTACTCAGGTAAAAGTCTAAAAAAAAACTCAAGACTACAAATTACTAAATACTTTCATCCCCCATTTCACCTCATTCACACACACCTGGGGCAGATGGATTAATTGTCTTGCTCAAGGACAGTTTAAACTGAGGAGAGTGGGAATTGAACTACCAACCTTGTGGTTATAGGACAATTGCTCTACCACTGAAGCCCAATAAATATATGTTCTAACAGATTAGGGCCTGCAGCTCACACTTAAAGACAAGGCACAAGGGGTTATTTTTTTATTGTTTTATAATTAGAACCAGTCCTAATGATTTTAGGATTATTATTTTAAGACCCCAAATTTTGAAAAAAAAAGTTCTGCTTTAATGAATTATCAGTTGGCCATGGCAGAGATTTAACTCGGCGAGAGAATACTATTTTCTTTCCTAATTCAGTTCCACTGGTTTCCAATACTGCAGCGAATTCAGTACAAAATCCTTCTGCTCACATTCAAGGTGTTGTGTCCAATACTAACCCCTCAGCCTTTGGCACAATTTGTGTGGAATAAGTCATGAACGCACAGCCATTTCCATGTCATAGAGTCTTTATTGCTCACAACTATTCCCCAAGCTCTACTGATTATTGTACAGTAAACGTAAGGCTTTTATACAGTTTTGATCTGACAGTTTAGTAATAACTCTTTCTGTGGTCTTTGATGAGCCTTTGAAGATCTTTATTAACTCTGTGATGTCATTCTGTATGGCCTTGGGACTCTGGCACCTGCTTGGCCTCTCGTCTCTGACCTTGAGCATCAGGTTCCCATGTCTCTATCTTGACCTTCAATATCTGTGTGTGTGTGCTTTAAACTTCTCATGTTTTAAACCATACTCTTCTGACATTAAGTTTTCCTTTGTTTTACTTTAATATGTTTTAAAATGTATTAATATAACATTCATTACTTGATTACAAACCATGCATAAGTATTAACCTTAAACACATAACATAAACTCATCATGCATAAATGAATAACTTACTAAGCACACATAAATAAGCACATAACATGAAAAATATACCACAATTCCCCTCTTCGAGACCCTAAGGTCTCGTTTTAGCTAAACATTACAATTGGTTCATAAACATGTGCATTAAATCATCACACAGATCCAAGTTACACTAGTTCAGCTTAAAACAATTCCCATCAGATCTCCCTTCTTCTACCATAATCATCTCATATGGTTAACTTGTCGTACCTTCACTTAACACAGTTACAGCAATATAAGAATATATTTACTCATAATAAAGTATAATAAGCATATGAGTACAAACATTTGTAATATAAGATATACTTCATCTCAGTTCTATTATACTAGAACTATTATCATTTTGTTATTCATCCAAGTCCTCTTATGTAGAATCTAAAAGACATTTTCTAAATCTATTACATTTCCAAAGCACTTGTAACGGTCACAAACAGGAACTCATCCTGCCGTTCTGGAACCAGTCCAAGAGAAGACACTATGATGTTTTCTCTATAAGCCGCTCTTCTTCTTGTATCCTCGGATCTTCCACTTCCTTGATTTTCAGCTTCACGCCACGCCCACTTTGCTGCTAACCTGGAAACAGCTCCGTCTGGGCTGTTCAGGTCGATTTCACCTCTGAACAATGTCCATCCAGACCACTAAACTTCTCGTCCTCATCTCAACTCCATGTCGGTAGCGATGTATCTCCTCTGCCTTCTCCAAACTTCTCCAGAACATCCAAACCTCAGGTAAGCCTTTGATTTCACAAAGCTTTGCTGGAGACCCTCATGCTAGCGTAGTTGTGGCCCCATGTTCCTTGGAAAGTTCCCCTCTCAGATCAGTTGTTAATCAATAATTCACGTTAACTGAGAAAAAGCTACAAAGATTACCACAGATCATATTAAAACAATTTAACGAGGCCTAAACTCTTTATGTTTTTCCCTTAATTATCCTACTACTCCAAGTTGTAAAATGTCAACTTTAGTCTTTAATACTTCTGATGTCTCTTTTCAATTTGAAGTTTACTATATTTTTCTTCTCAGTGTTATATTTAATAAACATGTCTAGTCTACTGTCAATATTTCTCTTTAGGTTCTGGTGAACAAGAATACATACGTCTGCAGCAGAAATAACCCCATCCTCTCTGTTTATTAAGAAATATTATTTGGTTTTTTTTGGTTTTAACCCCTATTGACTATTGACTCTACATAATTCCTTTAAATTGTGGGCAAAGAATTACCTCAACTTTGCATTAAACATCCATAATCTCTTACCTATGTTTTTAACAAACTAATAATATTTTGTATCTGACTGATTTTAGATAAGCCCATAAAGTCATTTATTCTAAACCTTCTCACCATTCCTCTTACTGTTCAACACCTATGTCCATCACACAACTAACTATTCTTTTAATAAAGATCAACACACAACAAAACAACCATTAATATAAAACTCGCCATTGCCAAATACCTTTTCCATATCAACCTTTTAACCTTATCACAAAATCCTTTAATCCATGATACAATCCTCATGTGTGACTCTAACTTAAATTTTCTCCTCTAACAAAATAAATTATCATATGGACCAACTCTTTTCCAGTCTCTTCCCTAACATATTAAATTAACCTATTTTTTCTTTCTATTCTCCAATTTAATCTTCCTATTTTTATCACTAATTCACTCATTATTGTTATACCCTCTCTACTTCTGTCTGTGTAAATCCAATTTTAAAGTAAATACTTTCATGCTTTATTATCTCATTTGCTCCCATACTTCAACTTCCATTTAAACTATTTCATCCTACATAAGTTATTTTTAACATTGTTTCCTAATGGTAAATCCTCTGCTCCAGTTATAAGTATACTTTAAACTTAACAAACATCTATTTAGTTCAAAACCAGTCTCGTCATCCTAATCTCCTACATTAATTATCAATCCAATTATCATCAAATTATTACTAAAGTCAGAACATCTTATCCATTATACAATACAGTTAATCATAATTCTTCCCAGTCCTCTACTAACCAAAAGTAACTAACTAGAGTTTTTAACAAGACAACATCAGCGTGTCTCTGAGCTGCTCACAGAAACATTACAAATAGCTGTTCTCTCACAAACACAGTGCTGCACCGAGCTGCTCTCATAGACTCTGACTGATCATAGACGGTCACAGATCTTAGCCCAATAAACCTTTATTTAAAACCACATTCATTTAACTTTGTTTAATAAGCCTTCTGTTGTTAACAACAATACAACCTAATTCATTCAGTTTATCTGAGTTTCACAAACTCCTCCCTCTCAGCGTTACCATGGAGATCTAGTCTTTACTCACCATATGATCTATACCAGGTGAGCTTTCAAATCTGCTGTTGTATTACTACTGTAGAGTTTTATTCAGTAAAATAAACCTATATAGAAGCTTATCCTAAACTTCTGTGAAGGTATCATCATAACTTTAATCAAAATCTAAATAATTATCCCTCTCTTCTGTTGATATTTTAAAATCCACTGCACAGTTAAGCTTAATAAATCTAACTTCAAATACATCCCCTCTTTGATTCTGTTTAATTCTTTGATCTGTTCAATTCTCCTGTCTCAGCTGGACATCTTTCTCTCACAGTTCTTCCTCATTAAACAAGTCTTTCCTTGTTTCTAACAGGAGAAGCAACTTAGCAGCAGAAGCCTACAGAACTGTGTAAGTGTATTTGATTCTTGTAATTTTTGAGCTTAGTGCCGTGTTATTACAGCACTGCCAGAAATCTGGGAGTGGTAATTGATGATCAACTAAACTTCACAAGTCATGTCACCAGCACCACCAGGTCCTGTAGATTCATCCTCTACAACATTAGGAAAATTAGACCTTTCCTATCAGAGCACTCTACGCAAATCCTAGTCCAGGCTCTTGTCTTGTCCAAACTGGATTATTGCAATTCTCTTCTGGCTGGACTCACTGCCTGCACAACCAAACCTCTGCAGCTCATCCAGAATGCAGCAGCAAGAGTGGTTTTTAAAGAACCGAAGAGAGCGCACGTAACTCCTCTCTTCACTAAGTTACACTGGCTCCCGGTTGAGGCACTCATTAAGTTCAAAGCTATGCTCTTGGCCTACAAGACCACCACTGGCTCCGCCCCCTCATATCTTCACTCACTGATACAGACCTATGTTCCTACCAGATCCCTGCGATCTGCAAATGAACAACGTCTGGTTGTACCATCCCAAAAAGGAAAAAATCACTCTCGCGTACTTTCTCTGGATCTGTTCCACATTGGTGGAATGATCTATCTGCTGCTACAAGATCAGCAGATTCTGTAGACATCTTTAAAAACGCTTGAAAACATATCTCTTTTGTCAACACCTGACTGACAAACACGGAATTCTTAACTTCCTTTCTATCAATTCCTTCTTAAAAAAAAAAAAATAAAATCCTTAGCTTTGTATGCTGTGCTAGGTTTTAACATACTATTTTTTGTGCACATATGCTTTTGTAACCTTGTGTTATTGAAATTGCTTCTATTGTTTTCCTCACTTGTAAGTCGCTTTGGATAAAAGCGTCTGCTAAATGACTAAATGTAAATGTAAATGTAAATGTAACATCCTTGAATTTACTTGTATCGTATCGTATTTGCTTTCTTTAAAAATGTAATAGTTCTTTTTTCCTGATTTGATGTGGACAGGTCGACAGTGTGAAAGATGACACCAGACCTTCTCATGAGACTTTCACTGTTCTCCCCGCCAACCTTGAAGTTTTGAACATTTCTTGTGAAGACTCCATTTCCCAGACACAATCTGTAGCTGGAAGTGTTGTTTCTGTAGAGTTCTCCTCAGCACCTTTTAATCTGTTGGAATTTAACTTTTGTATTTCTGTTAGATGTTGTCTAAACCAGTATTTGATCCATAAATCTGTTTTATTCTCTTGGGACTCTTCAATTCTTTGATGACTCAGTGTTCTCCATAACTCTTATCTCCAACCCTTTCTAAGTGACCTTTATGACCTCTGTGTTTTTTCTAATTTCATACAGACTTTCTTTTCTCTGGACAAGGATTAACTTGTCAACATTGTTTTATGCCTTGTCTTCTTCTGCCATTAAAACTGAAGCCTCACATATTCCAGACCATATTATAAGATGTTAACTCTTAAACATTTATCCATTTTCCACTCCTGAGTCAATGACTCAAACACTTACTTCGACACTGCTGTAGTTTGTAAACCTTTGCTGTTAAAGTATTATCTGTTTTTAGTTTTACATTGTCATATCCTGCATGTCTCAAAACCCTAACATTAACTTTGTTTTAATTATACATCTGTTCTCTTTGTTTTAGAAATTATCTGTCTATTTTCATCAGTCATAGACTCTTCTTCTATGGGCGGATCATTATTTTATAACTGGATTAACTGTTTTGCATTTCTGTTTTATTAATTTCGGGTGCTGAAAGTATTACTTCTATTTTGTGTTAAGACAAATTTAGGACTATCAGAAATGTGTAACTGATGTGTGGTCTACATTATTTGAAAATCCTTGGTTATCACTGAAGTCTTTTTAAGTTCAATCACAGCTGACACTAATTATCTGTAACATAGTGTTAAACCTTATTCAATATTGTCTAATTTTAGCTGCATTAAACTATTGTTTTTATTCTACAGTATCTTGCATCATCGCTGCTGATGAGTATCCATCTCTCTCAGTTATGTATAGATGGAACATTTTATTATCAGGACTTCCTAAATCTAGATTATTAGCATACGTTCTTTTAACACAGAAAATGCTCTGTTTAACTCCTTATTCACTTTTAATTAAATTTTTAATTGAACCTCCACTTTGGTCTGCAGTTTTTATCAGACCTCTTAAGTTGCTATTAATACAGAAAAGTTACAGTCCACAACCTGCTATAACCTGCTATTGCTAATAATCTCAACATTTGTTTTACAGTTTTGGCTTCAAAGCTTTTGTTTTAGCCTCAAGTGAGACGGAGCAATCTTCCTACATTTCTTTCTTAACTTTTATTCATCTCAGATTGACAAATTATAATTTTCTTTAACTACTTTGTTTCACAAATACTAAATTTGTAACCCTGTGATGGAGTCTAACTCACATCCTTGTTGTTTGATCAGACACAGATCATATACTCATTCGATCTCTGTTCTCACTACGTCTGGTTGAATATAGATGAAGATAACTTTAGGTCTTTCAGGACTCGACTGTAAGACAGACTCTTTCTCTTCCGTCTCAGTCATAATATGTAAAACAGAAAAGGGAGCATGAGTCAGGAAAAATACAGAACTTAAATCTATTACTGTTGCCAATTTCAATTCAGGAGAATATTAGACAGTGTCAAAAACCAGATCAGAAAGCATAGACATTTAATTGTCTTGTGACATTTTATATCTACAGTTACTCTTTCAGCCTGGACTATATCACATCCTCTTAGAGATATTTAAAAATATTGATTGATCTTACTAAGACATATAACTCTTGAATTAAGATAAACATTTTTACTTTTACGCACAGTGCAGCTGTTAACTTAGGTTTAAGTGCCCAAGACTCCAGTCCTTCTGTCACTTAATGCAACATTAGGAGTGGAGGTCTTGTACACCACCATAGCTTCTTGCCATTACAATATATATTTTGTCTTATAATGGAAGCTCTTTGCCATTCACTTGCTTCTTTTTAACGCTCATAGTCCATATTATCATGTTTTTCTCTGTTGTACTTTATTGAACAGTGTCTCTGTGTCTTCGGCCCTTGTGTAGTTTTATAGTCTTTGTGTTCTTCCATTTTAGTCCATTTCTATTAGTTCTGAATCCTGTTTTCATCTCAGTCAGTACATTACAGATTGAATAGTCATTTTTCTTCTGTCCTGCTGTAATGTTAACAAGACAGTCTCTCTGGATGCAGCTGCTGCTGTTTGTCAGCTTCAGTAACAAACCCTTGTTTATCATTCTTCTCTTTGTCTTTTTTAATCAGTTTGTTCATTTGCAGCAGTATTCCCATGATCCGCAAGTAATGTCCAGTTGATCTTTGATTTTTCAACTGATTCTCCTTGGTTTTTTAATTCAGGAGGCCTTCTTTTCTTTAACCACCTTCTACCACATCTTTTAATAATTTTTCCATAAGCCTTTAGACTCAGGCTGTAAGAGGTCTGTTTAGGATCAGAAAGCCTAATGTTGATAATACACTTTAATTGTGCGTCAGCTTCAGAATAACTCTTCGACTCTTGTCTGTGTTTTAACAGTTTGTCTGGCATTTTTGTTTTTATATCTTCTTGAAGGGATTGACTTTTTATAATTATCTCCAGTTGTTTGAATTCTTTTATTTCATTGTTTCTAAAATCAGGAGAGTCTAACACCTCTGGACGGGAGTGAGTCTCTTCTCTTTCTCTTATCATCTGGATCCGGGCTGCTCTTCCCAGAGGGAGAGACGCTGCTGCAGCTGCTCTCATCTGTTTCAGCTAAGCCTTCACTCTCTGGTTCAGATAAAACCAGCTGGATTTCTTCAGACATCACTTTTATTGGAAACTTTTCAGGAATTTCTTTATATTGAAAAGGCAATAGGGCTGAAGGTTCGGTACAAGTCTTAACAATTATTTCTGGACCCTCAACAGCTGACTGCACTTGTTTTGTTTCAATTAGTTCAATTAGTCTCTTTTTGATTCGTCTCTAAACCATCCCAATATTTCATTCCTCTCATACGTTTTTTCATCCGTAAAACTTTGATCCTTAGCCTTGTAAAGTTTTATATTACGTTCTAGTTCATCACAACACATTGGGTCAAAGCTGTCCGTAATAGGCCACTGTAAAGCCACATGAGTTCTTTTGTGACATTTTTTCATATAATTCCTGATCTGTTTCTTTTGAGTGGGTTTTCTGTCCAATAATCACCTCTACTGAGTCAAAACATCTACATTTTTAATGTTTTTTGTATTTTTCCTCCCATCTTGAAGGAATGAGACTTCCTTTTACCTTTTCTTAATTATTCATACTAATATTCTTTTCCTTTAACAATTATTCCCATCTTTGTTGTTTTATGGGATTCAGTACTAGTTTTTCCTACGTTTTCTCTGGGCATTTAACTGCTCACCTGTCTTCCGTCTCTCAGTAATTTTCTAACAGCATTTTTATAACAGCGGCGATGTCAAGCTGTGGATTGTAACGTCACTGGAAACTCTAAATGTCTCTCTAATAGACTAGGTTGAAATGCTACAGGTTTGCACAACAACCAGACCTACTTTGAGATAAATTCAAACTTTCCTGAAACCACAGTTCCTCTTAATAATGGCTCTCAGTGTTTTAACTTGAGTTATAGTTACTGCTAATTTTAATATTGTTCTATTTAACTATTACTATTTTGCACAGACTTCTGAAAACTCTTGACTATATTTGTTCTTTCTTGTTATTCCTACAAGTTTGTTCTAACCAAAGATAAGTTCGTAGTCCTTCAGTTTATATTTTAATATTTCTTTCTGACGCCAGTTTTTTCCTCAAATTATCATCATTAGACCTGCCGTTGGCTTCACTGCTTCCTCAACTTTAGAGTTCCATTCTGAACCTGTTTTTTATTTTATTCTACTAATGATAATACTAACCCCTTCCTAGGTTTTTATTTTCTCAGCCTTAAAGATATTAGTTCTTACAGCGCTTTTATTTAACTTGTTCGTCGACTTTATCCTAATATTACTTTTGATTTCTCTTCACTTCTTCTTTAAATCTCCTTTTAGCTTGTCTTTTTAATTATCATACCTAAATTTCCATTACTTTAAAGGACCCTAAATCTAGTTTAATACTTGGCCTACTATTAAACTTTCTCCAAGGCCTTTGTAAACCACACACACTCACACACCAGACTAGTCTTCACGCCGCGGCAATTTAGTTCAGCATCTCTTTCCAGAGTCTTGACATGAACTCTTTAACGAGTTTTGTGTCGCTTAGTCGTACGTCTTATATCTTAATTCCAGCACCCAGCTGAATTTTTTAAGATAGAAAAGGAACGCTAACTATTTTTCCTTCCCGCTAAGGTCCTTTTCTTGTTCCGTTTGGCGGTCAACCCCACTGTGTTTAATCCAGTAGACTTGGACAGTGTGTTACCCCTTGTTAAAGCAGGCCTTTAATCTAAATTTTTCTCCATTTTTATATTAATTGATTTTGTAATGATGCCCCTTTTTTATTTTATTTTGGTTTCCTATTAAGTTCAGCCGGAAAATAGCGTAAACTTAGGTGCCCCCTTCTAAAGAATCCTATCTTACCAGGCCTTGTTTCCTCAGACCCCTGCGCTCTCTCTCAGCCAGGTTCTGCTTTTTTAAACGTGTCTGAATTCTTCTGCGCAGAGAATTAGACCGTTTCTTTAACCCTTTCTTCCCCGGGATATAAACGGCGCTTAATCGCATATAATCTGTGGATAAAACCAGCCTCGCAATTTTTCCGCTTGCGCGCTAATTCTTCCTAGAGTTATCTACACGAACGCCCTATTTAGATTATACCCAGTGGATAGAAATAACCCCCTTTTTAGTTTTAATTTCTTCCCTGACGTCCAGACTACACCATCTTTAGATTATGCTCACTGGATAGAAAATAGCCACCTAATTCCCTTGTGCATTATCGTCTGCCTTGAGACACAACCGGTGCTTTTTAGCCTGTATTCAATGGATAGAAATCCCTACATTCCCTAATTACCCTCTTTAATCTAGGATCTTTTGAGGTGAGTTTTTAAAGCGGTCTGTTTCTGCCTGTTACCTCTCAAAGCTGCACCCACAGACACTGACTATAAAAAAATAAAAATTTTTCTCACCCTCGATGGTCTCAGCGCCTGGGATGCTTCTCCTGGGCGGTCAAGCAGAAAGAGAACCACTATTCCTCAGATCCTCTCGTGGTTCTGGCTCGCCAATTGTTGGGTCCAATACTGACCGCTCAGCCTTTGGCACAATTTGTGTGGACTAAGTCATGAACGCACAGCCATTTCAATGCCATAGAATCTTTATTGCTCACAACCAACACAATAACGACCCGAGTAGGCTATCCCCCAAGCTCCACTGATTATTGTACAGAAAATGTAAGCCTTTTATACAGTTTTGATCTGACAGTTTAGTGATAACTGTTTCTGTGATCTTTGATGAGCCTTTGAAGATCTTTATTAAACTCTGTGATGTCATTCTGTAACAACTTGGGACTCTCGCACCTGCTAGGCCTCTCTCATCTCTGACCTTGAGCATCAGACTCCCATGTCTCTATCTTGACCTTCAATGTGTGTGTGTGCTTTAAACTTCTCATGTTTTAAACCAAACTCTTCTGACATTAAGTTTTCTTTTTACTTTAATATGTTTTTAAATGTATTAAGATAACATCCCTTACTTGATTACAAACCACGCATAAGTATAAACCATAACCACTGTAGTGAATATGGTCTCATTAATGAATAATTAATATGAATATGAATTATGAAAATTAATAATTATTATTTTGTTTATCAAAATTTTAATTTCTTTCGGGGCACCACCTTAGTTTTAACAGTTCTAAGGAAACTAATTATGTTTGATAAGTCTCAATCTTGAAGGAAGGAAGTTCTGCTCGTTTTGACCCAAACTAAATTAAACCATGAAACAAGAATGTCTTTATGGGGTTTTATTAAAGATTATGCAAGATTAAAATATGAATAATAACATAAAATAAAACAAGATCATTGACAAAGGATGAGTGTAATGAGCATAAAACATTGATTGACAATGAGACAGTGGTTTACTTGTTATACCTTTGATGGAACAAGGTAAGTTTAATTCCTTTAATTTGGTTAATTACTGCGAGCAATTTAGGGATTTGATGTAAAGGGCGACTTAATTCAAGGCTGGTTACGAAGTCGGGTATTAGATTAAAACTTGTGGTTATAAGAGGTTGTTTTACGGTTAATTTGGATAGCGGACAAGAGAAATTACTGCTGGCTATATTTGACAATACACAGTTTAACGCCAAGCTTGTGTCCAGTGTTCAACTCACTCTGATCTGGTGGGTCAGTACCAGCAGTGCGGTTCCGATCAGTCCCAAAGGGAGGCTTTGAGATTCCCGGGGTCGCGGCTGGCTTCCAGCCGTAGAGAGGTGTCACCGGTACACGGGTGCTAAGGATAACTCCTTTAGCAGACCAAAAGGCGTCCTGTATTGTCCGTGAGGTAAAGTAGACTTTACCAGCAGCCAATAAGAGAGTCTTTAAAACTGAAGTCCGCTATAAGACGAAAAGATGTCTTTTGGATTTAACAAAGACTTTCTTTCGTAGCGTCAAAAAGCCTTTCAAAGCTACAAAAAGTTTCTTCCACGAGGAAGTGATGTAATTCGTGGATAAGAAGTTTTCAAAACAAAATCAAATGTGTTGGATCTTCAAAAATAAAGTCACTTTAACACAGACTGTGTTACGTGGTTAAATGCAAAAACTTAGTAAAAGTAGACAAGATTACGCGAATAAGAGTGTGCAAAGCGTTGCATGAAGAAAATTGAGAGAGAGCTTGAAGAGCTGGAAAAGGATTCAAGAGAGTGATTTTCGGCTGCGCACAACTTTGTACTAGCCGAAAAGAGACGTGTTTACACACATTTGGGGAAACAAAGGGGCGTTTACTAAAGTTTCTGGTTTGAAATAAACTTTCTTTTGCTCCACCGAATGAAGGATTTTACACACATTTAAAAACCGTATTGCTTCTGCATTGTATCATAAAATGCTCAGAAATGTCTTTACAAACATTTAAATACCAAACACATGTATATTCTCTGTAATTTAGCTGAAAACAAATTAATAATTTGTTTTTATTGTACCATACACTTATGCAAAGTAAAACAGCATAACATATTTACGTTTCTTGTCCTTCTGGAGCCTGTTAAGGGAAAAATGGTGAGGTTTGCACATTTAATGACAGTCTTTAATATACACTCAAATGGACCAGAACGGAGAATTGCCTTTAGTTTCGAAGCAGAGTCATTACTCTGTTCGACCAAAGGAGGGCAATGTTCAATCACTTATAGAATCCTGAAACAAAGAGACACAGTCCGTGGCAATAATCAAGACGGTCTCATGGTAGTTGTATATCAAAGGATTACCATGTCAAGAGAGGCACCCCAAAGTCTGGTTTGCCAAGAGATAGCGACTACATGTCCTTTGAAGTGTTTCAAAACAAAGTCGTTAATTTAATTTCACTTTTCCATGAACTTTCTTAAAGCAACATCGAGCATCTGGAAAGAATTAACACAGGGTAGTTAATTAAGTCTTCTTGTCTTCTCCTCAGTCTGAATAAACAAAAACGGCCAGGCCTTGAAAGTTCAGAGCTGTGAATCAGTGACACCTTGAAAGGTGTAAGGGATAATTCATTTATAATCCACAGGGATTCCTGGTGTTCTAGGAGACTTCACTACACCACATAACATAAACTCATCATGCATAAATGAAAAACTAACTAAGCACACAGAAATAAGCACATAGCATGAAAAATATACCACAACTTGCTCCCCTTCAGACCTTCAGACAGAACTGCTCCTTCCCTCCCAGTAGGTTCTGCTGGGTTAAACTCTGGCCCTCTGTCAAACTAGTCACAATTGGTCTGCAGCCCTCAAGTTGGAAGCACATCTCTGTGGCTGCAGCAAGGACACAACAGAGTCCTGTTTTATCAAACCACATTATCACATTATTACATCTCTGACAGTGATGGGCCTCAAACAGCAACATTTAGTTTAGGTCAGACTTATATTACAAAATAAGAACTCATAATCATACAGCTGCACAGAACCGTGATAATGCTCCGTCTGATCAGTTTGCAAACAAAAACTGGCCATTTCTTGTTTATCTCTGCTGGACACGTTTGTTTTTAGTCCGGTTTCACCAGAGTAAAGCTCAGTTTCAAAGACCAGCTTGTTTTCGAAGCACACTTTCGAAGGAAGCTCCTTCTTTATGCTTCTGCTTATGCTGTCAGATCCACTCCGTCTCCCTCAGGGATCCGCTCCACTTTCCTTCTCCTTCCTTCATCTCATCACTGCCACCTGTCCCAAGCACCTGCAATCTATTACAATCAGTGAGGTATTTAAACCGCTCCTTTCCACCTCTTCCCTGCCAGATTGTTCAGCAGACTTTGTATGAATGTTTCCAGCGTATATTACAGCCCTCGCTCCAGCCCTCGCTCCAGCCCTCGCTCCAGCCCTCGCTCCAGCCCTCGCCCCAGCCCTCGCTCCAGCCCTCGCCCCAGCCCTCAGGTTTGGACTCCAGCTAGCAGCCCAGTCCCTCGGCTTGGTCTCCAGTCACCGGCTCGGCACCAGGCTTCAGCGCAGCTCTACGACTCACTCCAACGCTCAGCCCAGCTTCCCGGCTTGGTCTTCAGTCACCGGCTCGGCACCAGGCTTCAGCGCAGCTCTACAACTCACTCCAACGCTCAGCCCAGCTTCCCGGCTTGGTCTTCAGTCACCGGCTCGGCACCAGGTCTCGGTTTAGCTCCACGGTTCAACTCCAACTCTCGGTCCAGCTCCTCGGCTTGGTTCCCGTTCACGACTTCACTTCAGCCATCAGCGCAGTTCCTCCGCACGGACTACAGTCTCAGATCTCCTATCCAGCTTCCTGTCACTAACTGTACTTTAATAAAGAATCACTTACCTTCACTGTCTTGTGCGCATTTGAGTCCTCAGTCCCACATTACAGAACGATCTGGCCAAGATGGACTCAGCCAAAGCAGAGAAAGTAATAGATCGATTCACCATTATTGAAGAAACTCTTCAAAATCATGCAGCCCAAATGAACACTATTTCCGCCGGGTTCCAGCGGATTGTGTCTCAACAGGAAGACGCCTTCCAGGCCATATCAAATCAGATCCATCTCCTGACTTCTCAGCTAGCCAAGATTCGAAAGACCACAGAGAGTCTGGTCTCCGTTCCACCTTAAGATCCTGTTTCCCCGGTGGTTCAACCGATCCCGGTCCAGGAGCCTCGGGTCGGGACTCCAGAACGTTACTCCGGAGAGGCAGGTGGTTGTAATCCCTTTTTGGTAAACTGTTCAATCCTGTTTGCTCTGCAACCCCACACCTTCTCCACAGAGAGAGCCAAGGTGGCCTTTGTCATTAATCACCTGATGGGGCGCGCACGTCTCTGGGGAACAGCAGAGTGGGAGAGAGATACCCCGGCCTGCTCAGTTTCCAGTCCTTATCAACTGAACTCCGTAAGGTGTTTGACGCGGAGGATCAGGAGGGCGCGGCGGCTAGGGGTCTTTTTCAACTAAAACAGGGACCCCGTTCAGTGGCGGATTATTCCATTGAGTTTCGGACGCTTGCTCGGCAGAGTGGATTTAACGCTCCTGCACAACACCAGGCTTTCATTCTCGGGTTGGCCGAGCACATGAAAGATGAGCTCGCCACTCGGGAGCTTCCGGTAGACCTGGATGATTTAATCCGTATGTCAATCCGAGTTGATCAGCGAGTTCGAGCTCGTCGGAGGGAGCGGGCTACCCGGAGTCCTCGTTGCCTTCCTCTAGATGCCCAGCGACCACAGTTCTCTGTATCCACAACAGATTCCAGAGCCACCACAGATTCCAGTGAACCCATGCAAATTGGCCGCTCTCATCTCACTCCTGAGGAGAAGCTACGGAGGCGAAGGAGTAACCTTTGTATGTATTGTGGGGGTTCGGGACATGTGGCATTGGTCTGCCCGTTAAAAGGACAGGCTCAGCAGTAGATGGAGGAGTACTGTTGAGTCTTACAGAGGGAGTCTCCTCCATTAATCGCCCACTTGTCCATGTCCAGCTGCTGCTTCCTGGGGGGCCACAAACATTAACTACATTCATTGACTCTGGGGCAGACGGCAGTTTTATGGATGAGACTTTGGCTCTTCAGTTGGGGTTGTCACGAGTTCCCCTACCCAAACCGGTTCCTGCACGGGCTCTGGATGGACACCTCCTGGGTACCGTGACCCACCGGACCAACCAATTCATTCTTCAGAGATTCCATTGATTTTGGGTTATCCCTGGTTGCGACGCCATAATCCTCACATTGATTGGGACACTGGGGCAATACTGGGGTGGAGTCATTCTTGTCAATCTGTTTGTCTTCAGTCAGCTGGAGTACCCAACCCGCTACCTGGTACACCTGTATCCTCTCTGCCGGTCAACGTTCCCAGGGAGTACCAGGATTATAAGGAGGTCTTTAATAAGACCAAAGCCACAGCCTTACCCCCCGCATCGGCCATATGACTGTGCTATTGACTTGCTTCCTGGCACCTCACCTCCTAGAGGCCGATTATATTCCTTATCCGCTCCTGAAAGAGAGGCCATGGACCTTTACCTTTAAAGATGCGTTGGCAGCTGGAATAATCAGGCCGTCTTCATCACCAGCGGGGGCAGGGTTTTTCTTTGTGGGGAAGAAAGACAAGACTCTCCGACCTTGCATTGATTACCGTGGACTTAACAAGATCACCGTAAAGAACGGGTATCCGCTTCCTCTTTGACCTCCGCTTTTGAACTCCTGGAGGGGGCAACAATGTTTTCCAAATTGGATCTTCGCAACGCATACTACCTGGTTCGCATCCGAGAGGGGGCGAATGGAAGACAGTATTTAACACCTCGTCAGGCCATTATGAATATCTGGTGATGCCCTTTGGACTGACTAATGCTCCCGCTGTTTTCCATAACCTGGTTAATGATGTGTTACGGGACATGCTCGACCGGTTCGTTTTTCGACATAGGTAATAGGGAGTTGCTGGTGGTTAAGCTAGCCTTGGAGGAGTGGCGGCACTGGCTGGAGGGAGCCGAACAACCTTTTCTTGTGTGGACTGACCACAAGAATTTGGAGTATATCCGGTCAGCCAAACGCTTGACATCGCGTCAAGCCCGTTGGTCGTTGTTCTTTACTCAATTTAATTTTGTTTTGTCATTCCGCCCAGGGTCCCGGAATCAGAAACCTGACACACTTTCTCGGCAATTCCAGAAGGAGGAGACATCTTCTGAGGTGACCTCCATCTTATCTCCATCCCAGCTGGTAGCAGCCGTCACCTGGCCCATTGAAGAGCGCGTCAAAGCAGCCTTGAACACCATCACGGTTCCCAGTTCCTGTCCAGAAGGGGAGACTATTTGTTCCTGCAGGGTTGCGGTCAGAGGTTCTTCAGTGGGTTCACTCGTCTCAACTCGCTTGCCATCCCGGGATTCGGCGGACACTCTCTTTTCTCCAACGGCGGTTCTGGTGGCCTAAGGAGGAAGAGGATGTTCGGGCATTTGTCACGGCATGTCCGGTCTGTAGCCAGCAGAAGCCATCTCATCATGCTCCATATGGGCTTCTTCGCCACTTCCGGTTCCCGACGACCCTGGTCTCACATGTCTCTGGATTTCGTTACGGTCTACCAGAGTCAAATGGCAACACGGGATCCTTTCCATCATTGACCGTTTTTCGAAGATGGCTCACCTCATAGCTCTGCCTAAGTTGCCTTCAGCAAGGGAAACGGCAGAGCTTGTTCTCCAGAAGGTCTTCCGGATCCATGGACTACCAATGGACATTGTGTCGGACCGGGGACCCCAGTTTACGTCCACAGTTTGGCGGGAGTTTTGTTCTCTTTTAGGGGCTACTGTCAGCTTGTCCTCTGGATTTCACCCGCAGTCCAATGGCCAGACGGAACGGTTGAACCAGGAGATGGAGTCGGCCTTGAGGTGCATGGCTGGACAAACTCCATCCTCCTGGTCCTCTCAGCTGTTGTGGGTGGAGTATGCTCACAACTCCTTGACGAGTTCGGCTACTGGAATGTCCCCTTTCCAGTGCGTCTACGGGTTCCAACCACCACTATTCCCTGCCCAGGAAAGGGAAGCTAATGTTCCATCCGTCCAAGCCCTCATCCGCCGTTGCAGAGGGACATGGAACAGGGCTCGCGGCACTCCTACGAGCTTCCACCCAGTATTCGGCAGCAGCCAATCGCCACCGCAAGCAGAGTCCCCAGTACAAGGTGGGGGATCGGGTCTGGCTATCCACCAGAGACATTCCTCTCAGAGTGGAGTCTAAGAAATTGGCTCCACGATTCATTGGTCCCTTCACTATAGTGAAGATCATCAACCCAGTGACGGTAAGGTTGAAGCTTCCCCGGTCTATGCGAATTCACCCAACATTTCATGTTTCCAGGATCAAGCCCCTTCAGGAGAGTCCTCTGGCAGTCCCTCGGCTTGGTCTCCAGTCACCGGCTCGGCACCAGGCTTCAGCACAGCTCTACGACTCACTCCAACGCTCAGCCCAGCATCTCGGCTTGGTCTTCAGTCACCGGCTCGGCACCAGGTCTCGGTTAAGCTCCACGGTTCAACTCCAACTCTCGGTCCAGCTCCTCGGCTTGGTTCCCGTTCACGACTTCACTTCAGCCATCAGCGCAGTTCCTCCGCACGGACTACAGTCTCAGATCTCCTATCCAGCTTCCTGTCACTAACTGTACTTAAATAAACAATCACTTAACTTCACTGTCTTGTGCGCATTTGAGTCATCAGTCCCACATTACATATGCTTATTGTAATATTAAAAACAATAACATGACAATTATTAATTAAAAGTAGCATATTTCTAAATAGATTTCTTGATCAAGTTATGCCACACATAATGAAAGGTAGAGTTTTTAACAGATCAAATTTCTTTATCAAGTTATGCTACTCATAATGTTGCATATCACCATAACTTAATGAAAAGTAGTATATTTTGACCACCAAAATTTTTTCAATCTGTAGCGCTCATTCTTGACAAAACTCTACTGCTGCTCATTTACATTTATTCATTTAGCTGACGCTTTTATCCAAAGCAATTTACATTGTTCTACAGTAATTACCAGTGTTACAGCCACTGGAGGCAAAGTGGGTTTAGTGTCTTGCCCAAGGACACAATGACAGTATAAACTGTGGGGAGGGTGAGAATCGAACCACCTACATTCCGGTTGAAGGACAACCGCTCTACCCACTGAGGCACTTCTCCCCTTAGCCTAGCTTCCACTACAACTTCATTGTGTAGTTTCTCAACTCTGCACAACTTCCTTGTTCTTAAAAATTGCCACCACAACACTACCCCTCCATTCCTCAGTCATCCTCTCACTCTCGTTGAACAATCTAGTGAAAAACTCTACTGCCAGCTCTCTTAGACACTTCCATACCTTCACTGGTCTGCCCTACTAACTTCACCCTTGTAAATCCTTTCTACTTTCTGTTCTGTTCAATATTTGACTCTACTACTCTGCTCTGTCATTTTCCTCATTCATTGGATCCTCAGAGTACTCCTTCCATCTTTCCCTCACCCTCCTGTCACCTGTCAACACATTTTCATCTCTGTCTTTATTCCCTCTAACCTGCTGCACATCCTTTCCATCTCTATCCTTCTGCCTCGACCCATACACATACCTCTCACCTTCCTTACTATCTAACCTTGCATACATGCCCTCATAAGCTTTCTGTTTGGCCATTGCCACCTCTATCTTAACCTCACGCTGCATCTCCCTATGTTCCTGTCTACTTTCCTCAGTCCTTTCACTGTCCCACTTCTTCCTAGCTAACCTTTTTCTCTGGATACTCTCCTGAACGTCCTCATTCCACCACCAAGTCTCCTTGTCATCTTTCCTCCTTCCAGATGACACACTTAGCCCCTTCCATTATTGTTCAAAATAATAGCAGTACAATGTGTAACCAGAATAATCCAGGTTTTTTGTATATTTTTTATTGCTAAATGGCAAACAAGTTACTAGTAGGTGCAGATTCCCAGAAAACAAGACCCTTAAGGCTGTGCAATTGGGCAGTTAGAAAGGGGTGTGTTGAAAAAAATAGCAGTGTGGCATTCAATCACTGAAGTCATCAATTTTATGAAAAAAAACAGGTGTGTATCAGGTGACCCCTATTTAAGGATGAAGCCAGCACTTGTTGAACATGGATTTGAAAGTCTGAGGAAAATGGGTAATTTAAGACATTGTTTTGAAGAACAGCGTACTTTGATTAAAAAAAGTTCATTGGACAGGGGAAAACCTATAAAGACTTGCAAAAAATGATAGGCTGTTCTGTTATAATGATCTCCAGTGCATTAAAACCAGAGAGACGTGGAAGAAAACGGAAGACATTCATTTATATGGATCGAAGAATAACCAGAATGGCAAAGGCTCTTCCAATGATCAGCTCCAGGATCAAAGACAGTCTGGAGTTACCTGTAAGTACTGTGACAGTTAGAAGACGTCTGTGTGAATATATTTTCAAGAATCCCCATAAAGTCCCTCTGTTTAAAAAAAAGACATGTGCAGAAGAGGTTACAATTGGCCCAAGAACACATTAACTGGCCTAAAGAGAAACAAAATAGTTTTGAGTTTGTGCAGTCAATATTTTACCTGCCTCTCTGATCACCTTGGCTATAGTAGTCCAGTCATCTGGAAGCACTTTGTCATAGTAATTGTATATTTTTTATTATATGCTTTCACTCCTGCTCCAGTTCATATGCTTATCCACATACACTTATGACTTAATGTCTTTAGCTATATTTCCTCTTGGCTCCAGGCTAATCCAAACAAGACAAAGACATCACTTTGCACTACATCTAATCATTGTTCAGGGACACTGTCCTATTTGACACTCTCTTTACCTCCAGAATATTCTTCACAAAAGCCTCCTTCAGGATCACTCCTACTCCATTTCTATTCCTGTCCACACCATGATAGAACAGTTTAAACCCTGCTCCAATGCTTCAAGCAATGCTCACTTTCCACCCGGACACAGAAAGTTAACTTTCCTCCTCTGCATCATATCTACCAGCTCTCTATCTTTATCTGCCATCGTACCAATATTCAAAGTATTACTTTCAGTCCTAAACTTGTGGTGTAATTTTATATGTTATTGTTTATTTCTGTGTACTTATTTAGTCATTCATTTATGCAGGATGAGTTTATGTTATGTGTTTATGGTTAATACTTATGCATGGTTTGTAATCAATTAAGGGATGTTATATTAATACATTTAGAAACATATTAAAGTAACAGAGAAAACATAATGTCAGAAGAGTATGGTTTAAATCATGATAATTTAAAGCACACACACACACACACACACACACACACACACACACACACACACACACACACACACACACACACACACAGTAAAGACAAAGATAGAGACATGGGTGCCTGTTATCCAAGGCCAGAGAAAGGAGAGGCCCG
The DNA here is from genome assembly GCA_024349245.1 of Neodontobutis hainanensis. Taxonomy (NCBI): domain Eukaryota; kingdom Metazoa; phylum Chordata; class Actinopteri; order Gobiiformes; family Odontobutidae; genus Neodontobutis; species Neodontobutis hainanensis. The sequence continues at coordinate 48,094 of JALDNG010006961.1, forward strand.
AGGAGGAGGCGTTTCTCAAGGCCTTACAGAATGACATCAGATAGTTAATGAGAAGATCTTCAAAGGCTCTTCAAAGCCTTACAGAAAGAGTTATTACTAAACTTTTACATCAAAACTGTATAAAAAGCTTACATTTACTGTACATCATTAGTAGAGCTGGGAGATAGTCTACTCGGGTCATTATTGTGTTGGTTGTGAACAATAAAGACTCCATGACATTGAAGTGGCTGTGCGTTCATGACATATTCCATACAATTGTGCCAAAGGCTGAGGGGTTAGTATTGGACACAACAAACTCCTACCTTTCCTATTCTCTCTTGGACACACCTCTATTTTTTTTTTTACCAACACTGGCCCAATTTCCACCAGCGCCCTGTAGGTCAACAGCACTGATGGCTGTCATTGTTAACCCAGGCCCCGACTGATCTGTTATGGAAGTCATGTTAGTGATTTGCATATTGGATTTGGCAAAGGTTTTACGTTGGAGGCCCTTCCTGGACATAACCCTGTTCGGCTAGGGACCAACACAAAAAGTAATAATAATAATCTTTATTTTTATATAGCACGTTTCCACCTACTGTAGTAGGCACTCAAAGCGCTTTACATACATTAAACTATTACCAGTGTTACAGAACTTCACTGGAGGCAATGTAGGTTAAGTGTCTTGCCCAAGGACACAACGACAGTATGCGGGGGAGAGCGGGATGTTATGAATTTTTTGGGATGTTTTGAGCGAGGATCGATCCGCCCACCCGCCTGTCGAAGGATGGCCGCTCTACCCACTGAGCTATACTGCCGCCTACTATACTGTCTAACACGATGTCTGAATACGGCAGTGGCGACTGGATGCGCGGCATGCTTATTTACCCACCTACAGCGCCCGCTGACCTTTTCGCATGGGCGCCTTGGCTGGTGCGTAGCAGCTGACTTAGAACAGGTGTGGACCAGGGGAATCTGACTGTTCATTTAAAACAAAGCATCTTGAAGGCCCACGGTGGGTGTTGACGCGATGTGATTTCTGCCAGGTGCTCTGAATTTCCAAGTAAAGAAATTAAATGAGGCACAGGTAAACGGCGGAGTAACTATGACTCTCTTAAAGTAGCCAAATGCCCCTGTCATCAGTGACGCGTGTAGCAGATCAGTCCTCAATTCCACATTTATCACTTCCAGACGCCCCCAGCAAGCAAGAGTTTGGACTAACACCTGATCTTCTCCACAGGAGATTAAACGTGCCCTTTTAAATATTCACAGATGTTTCTTGCTTGGATAAGACCGAACGAGTCTTCAGGACTTATAATTAACGATTCTATTTGTTTTCATAAAAAGACAGAGCCTGTAGAGATCTAACACCCAGGTCAAAGGGACTTCTGGCCAGCACAGACCACTAGACGCTGCTGTCAAACAGGTCATAACTCTGGAGATAAAAGTGATCATACCAGAAACCCCTGAACTTCTGATGATCAGACACTGTCCCCTTGTGGTTGACTGGACAAAGAACTATGACTTTTCCCTAAAGGATATTTAGTTATTTTATTAAAAGAGTTTTTGTGTTAATATGCTGTTGTTTATACTGTTCTTTTCCAGGACGTGGAGTCGTGGCGAACTCCTCATCCTAGTTTTGTTTGCAGGTTGGGTTTTGTTTTTAGGAAATGTAATGAATGTTTCCATAATATCTTGACAAATGCATTCTCTGTATTTTGCAGTACAAGTGTTTTGCGTGTTTTATAAAAAAAACAAAGGAAATTGCGAAGCAAGGAATGTTTTTAAACTTAGTTTAAACTAACTTAACTTAGTTAGTCAAACTTCCCAAGTCTGAAGTCTGCTAAGGGATTAGCCAGTCAACTAGCTTCAACAGAACGTTTCCGCCTCAACGCTACACCGCCGCACAGCGACCCGCCTGCAGTGGCGTGCACGTTACAACCACTTGGCCTTGGCCACTGTGCCTTCGGAACCAGGCAGGGCCAAATTCTGGAGGACACTTTGGACCTTGTCGTGAGGGCCTCCCTTCACCGAACCCAAGACCAGAGTGAGTTTAAAACGTGGCACACACAAAGCCTGGCATCGTAAAAACGTAGTCTGTTAAAGCAGCACTTGGTAGACCAAGCTGCTTCCTTCAAATTCCCCTTTGGTAAGTTTCAATAATATAGATTAACCTTTCTAAACAATCCTGGTTTCATGATACCCCCTGAAAGCAAATGTTTATTTCTGTGTTTATCCCATGTTGTGTCAATCCTTTCCCTGTTCCCATTCTTTTTATTCATATTATTCATCATTGTATAATCTTTAATAAAATCCCATAAAAGACATTGATGATTCTCTGTTTATATTAAGAAATTTTCAAAAACCAGAAGAATTCTCTTCCTTCAGATTAATGAGACTAGATTAAACCTAACAGTTTCTTTGGATCTGTCCAAAACCAGAGTGGTGCCCCTTTCTAATAAAAAATAATTTTAATTATTAATTTTAAAATTAATATTAAAATTTAATCTGATATGTTTATGCATACATAGTCCTACACTACACGCGCATAAACGGATGAACGAGATTCCCACTGCCCCTACCTACTATCTAGCAAAACCACAGCCAAGGGTACGTCTGACACTGTGAAGAGACATGAGAGGAGTAGAATAATAGGGAGGCCTCGGCTGCTGGTGAAATACCACTATTGTTTTTTCATTTACCCCATGAGGCAAGCACCAAGCAGGCACTTGGTTCTGGCGTCAAGCGCCCAGCCCAGCCATGTGTGACTTGCTCCGAGGAAAGTGGCAGGTGGGGAGTTTGACTGGGGCGGTAGACCTGTCAAACAGTAATGCAGGTGTCCTAAGGCGAGTTCAAGGAGGAGCAGAAGGGCAAAGCTCACTTAATCTTGATTTTCAGTATGAATACAAACCATGAAAGCAGGGGCTCTCAAACATTTCTGGGTTTTAAGCAAGAGGTGTCAGAAAAGTTACCACAGGGATAACTGGCTTGTGGTAGCCAACCCTTCATAGCTTTTAGTACAAATTTAAACATGCATATTTAAAATGGACATTGTAAGAATACACTGACAATATATTTAATAAACACATTGAACATAATGTACATACTATATGTTTAATTCAAAAATAAATTTTACTTAACTTAATTCATATGAGAATTGATTTCCTTTGCATTGTATTTAGAAAAATAAAGTCAGTCCAATAAAGCAGTAAATATCAGTCAAATTTCTAGTATCTTACAGTATTTTTGGGAAGAGGAATAACAAACATTTTAGTCTTTGATCCAACCATTACACATTTCTGTTTTAAAGACAGAGGATGCACAGCGAGTTCATTTGCGAAAACATATAAATGCCATTTTGAAAATCAGTGAACTGAGGCTTGTAATTTATTCTTTGCACAGCGCTGTGTGGTGCCCTAGGTAAGATTTTGCCTTGCACCCCTTGCATTGTTACCAATATTACTTATACTATTTTTGTTGTGAAGTTACTAAAAAGTACAGAGACCTAAGCAGGAATTTGTACCCGGGGAATCTGCATGCATGTACAACACTTTACCAGTTGAGCTAATGACATTCCAATTAATGGCCATATAATGGGATTCTGACAATTTATAAAAACTGCTTTGTACTGGCCTAATAGAAACTCTTTCCACTATCCAGTTAGTTAAACACCTCCACACAATTAGCCACAGAAAATTAGACCTCTTTCTATGGCATGTGTGAAACTGTAACAACAAATACAGTACATACTGTTATAAGAATTCTTTATGTTCTTATAATTATCCAGGGAGACACATAGACAGAGTATAATTTAACAAGCAATGGCAAGGTTTATTCTTGCAAGAAGAAGCAAAGCACACAAACATGTAACAAATGGTACAGTGGAAGGTTTGATTTAAGGAAGTAAACAAAACGACTTTATACATCACAGTGAAGGCCTTGGTGGTAGGCGTATCTTACATACCCACCCCCCCCAAGGCACAGGCTCCAGGTGCAGAAGTCCCATGACAAGCCATGTCTCAGTCTAGTTATGTCTACTTCATGCTTGGATTAGCACGAAGGACATGACATGAATTTGACATGACCTGAAGAGAACTATAAGCCCCCAGTAACTCTAAACATTATAAAACTAAAATTCTTATAACATTCCCCCCTCTTTATGCTGATGACAATTAGCATAAACAATCTACTAGCTTGAGTGAGAGTTGTTTACTTTGACAAAAGCGAAAACCCAACGGAGCATCTGACCTAGCCTAAGTACACTTGACCCATTGACCTAACGCTGGGAAAAAGTATTTTGTCCACCCCTTGCCCCAAGGCGGTGTCAACACACAAACATCAAGCTTCAAATTTATGTAATCACTTCAACTAAATCTCAAAACACATTTCAAATCAAAGACAAAAATGATTATACTGGGATATGTTTACAATCAAATGGGAATCCACAGACTCATACACTGATTCTTCAAAATCAAATTTGCAAAAGTCCATAAATCAAAGCACAGTGTCACTCCAAAATAAATATATGCCAGAGTTTAAGCTGGTCGCCCCATCGGACTCAAGATCTCCGGCCTGTCCCTGCCTGTCCATTACTGTCCCTGTAACAAAAAGAAAAACACATGGAGTGAGACTTATGCACATTCTTAATGATTAAAATCAATTCTCTTAAGCATAATAACTTCAATGAACCATACGGCCCTTAGGACTGTAGTATGATCCGTCCTGGAGCTGTTGTCCCGTTGGTGAACATGCAAACGTTAACGCCCTCAGATATCAAAGTGTTCATCTGAGGTCAAAGCCTTGACCCTAGTCGTTGGGCAGGTGCATGTCCAGGAATGTTGACCCAGCAATGGCCTCATCCATCAATCTCACCAACAAGCTCCAGATACATGGAAATCAACACAACAAAAGTTCTAAGACATGGAAGTGCCACACAAGTACATGTATCTCCATACAGATTTAAAATCCCAGTCAATTTTCCAAATATTTTTTAAATATTTTGTAGAACCAGGTCTAAATCAATTACTCTATTCCAGAATACTCTGCCAATTCCTCTGCAGAGTGTGAAGTTCTTTCTTAAAGGCTTTAGTTATGCTGTAACTAGACCTGTATTACTTGATGAAATCATGTTGTAGATCTCACCTTTTCAGCTCAAAGCAGCTCAGTGCTATTTGTTCTGTCCAGTCCTTGGACCAGTTTTCTCTCATTTCCAGTTTTAATTCACAGTTACAGCATCTCTTGTGCAATTTATAAAGCTTTGTTGGTTATAAATATACTTAATACACTCTACATTTGCAAATTATTTAAGAAGGTAAAAATTCAAATCCCAATGCTAATTGAATTTTAGCCTTATATTCATTAAGAACCCCTCTGTCGTCGATGTATATGGAGCTCTCAAATAAACCTGAAGGAACGGCTGTTTGGCTCTTAAGGTGTGAGTTTCTACTCGCGCCACATCGTATGTGCACAACTAAAACGAGGATCCTTTAAGGACGCATGTTTCCGGTCAGCAGGCAATGCTGGTCTAATGGTCTTATTTTCACAAAACCTCCAGATTTCTGCTTTGCACTGCACCTGTCCCTGATCTCTCAGTTTGTCAAGTTCAGAGTGATTTTACAGGACGTCCCGTCACTAGCCCTGCTCACAGGTGTACTCCTAGATGTAAACCAAGATGACCATAAGTTCAAAGAACTATGTTAATATTAGCTCTTACTGGTGGCTATATTAATTGTCAAATCTTCTTTTCTGAACTGGTACTTGTTGTAGTTGGCTTCCATCCAAATAAAGAACAAACAAATCAGAACGTTTTCTGACATTTTTAGACCCATAGAAAGTGCCCTCCAGGCTTTTGTCAAACGAAACCATAAAAACTCTTAAAATTATCAAACCATAAAAAGTAAACTGCAGATAAACCCTGTTTCCACAGATATGGTCTGCTGGAAATCTACTTTAATCTGAAAGGTTTGGCTCAATCAGACCAAACAGTGCTTCTCCAGAACGGTCATGTCAACCTTCTTTCTTTCTTTATTTTTGATTTAAACTCCTCTTTTACTGTATTAAACACTGTTGTTATAGCCTCATGCTAACCATTAGGTTAACCACACATCATGTTAACCATTAGTTATCATTAGTTGTAGGTCTTAACCTGTAACTGTAAATGGTATCATCTGCAACTATGATTAAAATTTATCTCTGTTGATGCAAACATAAATAATTTTAAAATAGATAAGAACTAGTTTCTCATGATCTATCATCACAAACCTTTAGCCAAAGACTAAATTCACAATCTATAGATTTGTTCCATACTGTCGCTGTAAAACTCAGTTTTACCACCAGGTGTTTAATAAATACAATAAACCATTTTGTTTTTGCATCTTTTCCATATTAATTTTAACCGCAGCATATTTAAAAAGTTTATCCATTCCTAATTTTACGTTTTCACAAATTTTGCATTTAGACTCTACATAAAGAATTCCCTTCACTCAATGTTAAACAGAAACTTAACCCATTAAGTGTAAATCGAATCCACGTGTCTCTCTATATTTATTCAGATTCACCAACATTACACTCAGTTATAACCAGTAATGTTAATTTAAAACTCTAAAGTTCAACCAAAAATATTATTCAATCCTGTTCAAAAGGACATACTATTGTGTTAGTCTCTTGTTCTCACAATCAGCAATAATCCAAAACATTCCAACATTCAAATCAGATTCATCAAAAAAAAAATCTATACTTTTAAAAATCACTTCAAGCAGTTATTAAACCCAGTGAGCACCTTGGCATATGCTCTTAAACTTTAACCATTTTTACAGTTTAACACATTCAAAATCTAACAACTTTTTCTGGAGTTATTGGAGACTTTTGGAGACACTCTGAAGTGAAAGCACACATGCCTACGTTCTTATTCTTCTCAATGAGCAGCCCATCTCCAAAGCACTCACAGGCAGTGCCCTCCCCTGGTTTCACTCCTACCTCACGGAGAGGACCGAGTACGTGGCCCTGGGGGTTGCTAAATCTCAGCCCCACATGGTCACCTGTGGGGTCCCCCAGGGCTCAGTGCTCGGTCCCACCCTCTTCATCATCTACTTGCTCCCTCTGTCGTGTCATCAGCAAGTATGGAGTTTCATTTCACTGCTGATGACACACAGCTATACATCAAGGTCACCCCCTCCTCCTCCCCCTGTGCCACCGTCACTTGTCTTACCTCCTGCCTGGAGGAAATAAAGGCCATAGTTCAAAAACTAAAGCCATTCAGATTGGCACCCCTCACCAGCTCCATTCTTCCCCATCACCTCCATATCTTTCTCCGGCCACAACATTCCACTCTGCCCCTACGTTACTAACCTCGGGTCAAATTTGACAATCACATCAATTTTATCTCTAAAAATTCCGTTTTCCACCTCCACAACATTGCCAAACTCCACCCTCCCTATCTCTCCCGCTGCAGACAAGCTCGTCCATGCCTTTGTCTCCTCCAGGCTGGACTACTGTAACGCACTCCTCATTGGGATTCCTGGCAGGAGCATCCAAAAGCTCCAGTATGCACAAAACAGCGCTGCCAGGGTCCTGATGAGGGTGCGGAAATATGATCACATCACGCCGTCCGCAGCACTCTTCACTGGCTCCCCATTCACCTCCGTATTGAATATAAACTCCTCCTCCACACCCATCACTGCCTGCACGGTGATGCCCCCACTTACCTCACAGAACTTCTCACACCACACACCACTTCCAGAATCCGGTCAAGCCAAATGCACCGCCTCACGTGCTCCCAGGACAAAGCTAAAAACCATGGGTGACAGGGCCTTCAAGGCAGCTGCTCCGTCTGTGAAATGCACAGCCGACCACCTCAGGGCCCCACAGACAGTGGATGCTTTTAAAAAGGACAATGAAAAAAATACACTTTTTTTAAAAAAGGTAGGCTTTACTACCTTTTTTTTTTTTTTTTTTAAAGTGTATTTTAACTTAACCTAATCTCTGTGCATATTATTATTTTTTATAGTTGTTAACTTTTTTATTCATATGCTGATTCATTTTTATGTTGCACTTTGAGGTTTTATTTAAAACAATTACCTGGCCATTGTTTGGCCATCTTTTCCCAAACTTCAAACACTTCAATCATATATGACATATCCCATTTAGGATTAGGCACAGTAGTATTATCAATCAGCTTTGAAGCTTCCTTCATTCAGGTAGCGATTATCAGTCCATGCAGCTAAATCAGTGAGATACGGTTCAACATAAAACAATCCCAGCTTCTTATGAATCCATTCACGAGGGTTTAATTTACTATTAGGTTTATTGGGAGCAACTTTAAGATGGTTTGTCTTTAACACTGCTTTCACCTCTCTAGCTCCTTTTAGGCAAATCTTCCTCCGACTTTACTTTAATGTTTAACACATTGCACTTTTTACTGGATTGTGACCCGGTGTTAGTAATAGCATGCACTTAAAATGTGTACAAAATATACAAACAAACCTGACACAAACCACTCTTGTTTTGAACACTTATACAGCACCAAATTTGTGTTTGTTTTCAAATCCCACTATGAACAAATTTTAGTTTTTGTATTGCAGATCCCACAACAGCATTAAAACGGACACTCCTTGGTGTCACTATATTCACTTCGCCAGATCTTTCTTTGATCTGTGCCTACGTAGGATTTATCTAAACTCCTAGAAACGTCTTTCTAGAGCATTTGCATTTTTGCCAGCCACGAATTGGCACATAGATTTTACCATTATGTTAGGTTTAAGCGCCTTATAGACCACTTATATTTGTAGCTGTCCCTTTTGGACACTACTCTCAGGAGACCCCTGCAAATAAGCCTCATAAACTCTCAGCCACACTCAGGGAAACCCCTGCACAAACATCCCTAAGCCCTATGCTAATAATGGTTCAACATGAGTCTCTAAAAAAAACACCTATATTCTGCCATGAAAATCCTTAGGACCACCAGTAAGTGCCCCAATAAATTACTGCATAAAATGCTGTATTAACACTCAACAGCATTCTCACAAGCTTTAATCCCTCATTAACAATTGTCTATAAACCCACAATTATTTCAATAATAAGATTCCTCTGCTTACAGGTCCTTTAAAATCATCTGAATGCGCTAATAGGTATTACATTTATAATGGAATACGTTTCCTAGTGCAATCTCATGCCAATCCCATCCTCGTTGACATTAGTTGTCAAGCAGAGAATCAAAAATGGTTTCAAAGCCAATAGGTTGAATTACACTCAGGTTTATTTCAGATCTGGGATCAGAGACTGCCAGGCAGAGACTGAACCCAGAGCACTAAAAGCACTGTCCTTATATACCTTCTAACAAACAGAAGTGGTCTCCGTTTTCATGAGACCTGAAATACCGTAACACACACAACCATAAAAGCCTATGTCCTTATGTCTAACGAGGAACTAAAAGGGGCCCCAGAGTCCATTAACCATGAACTAAAACCTATAACCATAATTTGTTTTTCTTTTAAAGGTTTTTGTCCAATAATCATTTCCAGTGGAGTCAGAGTAGCCCCTATCCTGACACCGCTTAAGGCAAAGGTATTTTTACTTATCTCAAATTATTTGTATTAATACCAGTTCTTAAGTTGCTTCTGATTTTACTGTTCTTTGTTGGATATTAATACTATTTTTCTTTTTATTTTCTCGAGACTTTTAATTGATCACAAGTCTCCCATCTTTTCCACATTTTCCTAACAGTGGCAAGCCGTGGATTTGTGATGTTGCTAGAAATCCTAAATGTCTCTATAATAGAATAATAGAAATGCTTCTAGAACCCATTGCAACTATACCTATTTTGAGATAAATTCAAACTTTCTTGAGACCACCGTCATTTTTGTAATACACACACACCCTGACCAGTCCACACGCCGCAGCAATTTAGTTCAGCCTCTCTTTCCAGAGTTTTGACCTGAACTCTTTAGCGGCCTCGTGTCGCTTAGCCGCACGCCTTATATATTAATTCCAGCACCCAGCTGAATCTTAAGATAGAAAAGGAACGCTAACTATATTTTCCTTCCCACTAAGGTAAATTTTACTTAAACTTATTACATTTGGCAGTCATCCCCATTGTGTAATCCCGCTGACTTGAGACAACGTGTTACTCCTATTAAGCAGGCCTTAACATTCCATGTCCCTAGCTCCAGATTCTGTGTCTGGGGATTGCGTTGCCGAGGTGCCCACCTTCAACTACCACCCAATTCACTGTGCACCGGCCCCTTACGGTTCTTCCAGCAGGTGGTGGGCCCACGGAGGTTGGCCTTATGTTGCTTCTTTGGGCTGAGCGGGAAAAGACCTGGCCACCAGGTGCGTGCATCGTCTTTGATCTTATCTTTTCCATAAAGGGTTTTAAACCGCTCTTTGTCTTGCCCGTCACCTAGGCAAGTTTGCCTTGGGAGACCCTACCAGGGGCATTTGGCCCCCAACAACATAGCTCCTTGGATCATTCGGGCACTCAAACCGCTCGACTACAATAAGGTGGAGTTTCAAGGGGGACACCTGGGATAAAATGCTTCAATTTGGGATAGTCTTCTTTAGAAATTACCCTGGAATAAACTGCAGAAGGTGGACCAATCAGGGACAAGATTTCCGATCCTGGGCTGGTCTTCATGTGGTCCTAGCTTAAATGTGGTTTTGGGGCAAGTTTAGGTCAGGTTGTTGTCTTGGTCGTAGTCTAGGTTCTGGCCTTGGTCTGGTTTAGTCCTGTTCTGGATGCAGTCTGAGTCATGTCCAGATCTTGGTCCTAGTCTGGTTGTGGTCCGTGTTTTGGTCCTGGCCTGGTTTAGTCCTGGTCTTGGTCTTGATGTGCTCCAGGTCTTGGTCTGGTCTAGTCAGTTCCTGGTCTTAGTGTGGTCCTGGTCTTGTACTGGACTTGGTCTTTTCCTGGTTTTTGTTCAGTTATGGTCTTGGTCTGAACTTTTGGTCTAGGTATTGGTCTATTTCTAGGTTCTGGCCTTGGTCTGGTTTAGTCCTGGTCTTGGTCTTAATGTGTTCCTGGTTTTGGTGTGGTCCAAGTCAGGTATTGATCTGGTTTTGCTCCTTGACTTGTTCTCTTCCTGGTCTAGGTGTGGTCTTGACTTGATCTGGTCTTGTCCTGGGTCTGGGCTGAAGTAAAACCAAAATGTCTTTATGTAAAGAGAGGGAATAGAACCATTGATTCGAGATTCGAGTAAAAACTTTGCTCTCGAGACCGGAGCCATCTTTTGTACCAGGTTGTAAACATGTTTTTTACACCAGTAAAGTCGCCATTGGGTTTCTCCTTATATTTCCGCTTTTGGAGCCTGCCTTCTGGTGGACGGCAGTATATCTATGTATTTTGCTGTATTTTGCTGTATTTTGGCGTATTTTGGCGTATGGCGCCGCCTTACGCAACAACCATTTAGGAGGTTCCATGGGAGACGCTTGAATGGAACACATCCTTCTGACAATGGGACTAACTCTATTAATGGAGCTTAACACTGAACATGTTCAGAAACGTTAAGGCCACGCCTTAAAGGATGATGTCATCGGGCTGATCACTAATGACACCTGCTCACAGGCAGACACCTGAAGACAGTTCTCCTTGGAGTGAACCCTTCAAATAAATGCATAACATACAAAAATGTACAAACCATGAGCAGAAGAGACTCAGCTTAACGCGTTGATATAAGATTTATGTAATTTTGATGAAAACTGAGCATCAGGGGACGATTCAAAACAGACAGTTTGGACAGCTTTAATGTGGCAGTTAATGGGGAGAAGGAGTGACATTCGGGACTGTTCACGCTCTAATTCAAATTTTGTTGAACGTTATATTTCCTGAAAGAGAACAAAAATCTCTATTTTCTTAATAAATAATTTGTGTACATGAGTGAAATTAGTTGAACTGAATAGGGCTTAAAAGGGCAGAAGTTAGAGTGGGCATGCCCAAAAAGCGGCTTGTCCAAAAAAGTTTAACATTTTTACACTGCGACTAGGGAAAAACTGTAAAAGATACGAAAAAGATAATTGGATCACTCCACCACTGAGCCACTGTGCACTGCGAGATGGAGGTTTAACGCTATTCGGGTCAAATTTGACCAGTTTTGACATTTGACAGCGGTAAAAATACCCTAAACGTCATTCTTTTAGCCTGAAATTTGGTGAGTTTTCCTAAAGTAACCCAAAACACATTAAAATAATTATATACATTTTATACTTTTGTACAGGTGCTACAGATTTTTGTACACTGAGGTTGTTTTGATCTATCAGTGTGGGTTAAATCAAGAAAAATGGTGGTTTTAATGAATCTTGAAACTGTACAGGCCATCTTTGTGTGTGTGTTTTTATGGGACAGCGGTGACAAAGCCTCTCCAGTTGTGCATACACCAGGATTGGCTTGGTACATACAGTTTTATAAATCCCACGTACGCTCTGTTGTATGTCCACTTTTACGCACAGCTCTGCACCTGTTTTTAAGCAACTTTAATAAATCAGGGCCACTGCGAGTAATTAGCATGGGTGTTCAAATTAAAGTCATTGGATTTTATTTAATTTTAAGTTTATTTACATAAATGGACAAACATTAGCCTGTATTTCAAATAAATAGGACAGATGACATTCATTTCAGGACAGTTGGAACTGGCTTCCAGGACAGTGATGAAAAAAGTAATTCTGGAGACCTATTGTTTTCTTATCAAAATAAGAAAACAATAGGGGAAAAACTTTTCACTCAAAAAAGATAAGAAGAAAATAAATTTAAAAGATATAAAAAGCTAATTAAAATTTGAAAAGCAAAGGTATGTAATTAGTTTATTTTTGTTCTGGGACCATACTGTGAAGGCATAAAATATAAATTTTATTCATTCAGTTGTTTTCTTCTGCTTGGTCCAGAGAACATGCAGAAAGGCCGGTGTTGGTTGAGGATGTTTGAGGATATTTGAGGATATTTTAGTCGGCCCGAGTTTAAACTCACAATCTTCTTGCTGTGAGGCATAAAATATGAACATTGAATTTAAGGGGGAAATTTGATACTGCATGAAGACAGAAAAACCAAGTTCTTCTTCTTTAAAGTAAGTCTCACTACCAAACTACAGTGTTGTCTACTTCATTTAAAATTGTCTTTATAAAAAATACACTAGCCAGAAAATCCCCCAACACCATGCCTGGGAATTGAATGCTACTGTACATGTCTTTATACCACTTAAGACATATATAGATACCCCCTCCCATGGGGCCAGTACTCCTTCAAAAGAGGACTTTCCTGGATAAAAACAAAAAAACAAAAACAAACAAATATATATATATATATATATATATATATATATATATATATATATATATATATATATATATATATAAAATAAACCTGCAAAATCAAATCTCTGCATGTGTCATTTTTGAATGAGAAGAGTAGAAGACATACCACACCACCTTTCACTTTAGGGTTTTCTCCCACTTTTCTCTCCAGACATTTTTGTGTATTTACAGATTTAGACGTTCACATTGCTGGATGAACGGTCTGGCCAAGTTTAAAAAGGACTCGCTGAGTGCAGCTGGGGGAGGGTCTGGGGATGGCTGAGGGAGGAGTAAACTACCACGGAGTGCTCTGGAGAAAGACCTGTTAACTGTTGGAAGCATTCAGAGAATCAGCACCCTGACTGGGACCAGCCCACTGCACACAGACTGGGCCCACTGGAACAGCACACCGGAGCAGACTCCCGAGGTTCAGACTGACAGAGGCTCAGGTTTCTGAACAAATAGCCTTTTTGAGAACAACTGGACCTGTCTGAGGACCCAGCCTGAGAGTGTGAGTCCATCTTCTGCCTTCCCCTAACACATCCCATGTGCCCTGGCTCTGGGGGTGGGAGAAGCTGTAGGCATTTTATTATAAATTTTTATGACATGTTAATTTCTACAAAATGACATGTGGACTCAACCACACAGTAGGACTGGGCTGAGGGTGATCTGCTGATCCTGTTCAGGGTTATTGAAATCAATGTTGACATTGTACCGACTTCCCCTGCTCCAATGACCTGCCTTATTCAATTAATTTAAATTTAATTAATTTAATGAAAGTTAAAAGTTAAACGTTTGATGTGCCTTATTACATGAAGTTAAAACTTTTATTCTCTCTTTTAAAAGTTGTTATTTTGTCTTTATCTGGTTTGTATGCTGGATATGTTGGATGGCTTTCCTGGACAGGGAAGGAGGACTAGTAGAGCTCAGTACACTGCATTTGATGTGCTCAGGATTGAACCCACAGAAGTATGTTTGAAGTATGCTGTCAGCAACAGCTTGTCATTAGCACTCATTTATCAGTCTGTTCGCTCTGATCCTCATGCAGCAGCTCTCTAATCATCATGACTCATTACAGAGCCTTGCCTGGCTATGCTTCTAAATCTGGCTGTAGTGCTCAGTCACATGACCCTGTGGTCTCTTTTCCTGAAAGGCTCTGGCACACACCACAGGGAACAGGACGAGGTGCTTGACTGGAAGGAGGTTACTTGAGTTCAGGCCAGTGTTTATCTGGAGCAGACACACAAGGACTGGGAGGCACATAATGTACATTAGAAACCACTCTGAACCAAGATGCTTCCTTAATATCTTTCAGGTGTCTTGTTTGTGAGATGACTACTTCCTGGTTGTGGCTCCTCCCTTTTCTGTTGACATCATGTGAGGTGTCAGCTGAACCTCCAGGAGTCAAGATCCGAATCACGGATCGAGGCCTAGACATGTGTAAGTGTATTTGATGTATGTAAGTCCATTGAGTGCTGGTCATAGAGGTAGCTAATGTGTTAAAAAAGAATGGATTATAGTACTTGGATTACTTTTTAAATGTAATGAGTAACCTAATGTGTTAGTTTTGTGATCCAAGTAATCTGTTGTAAAACTGAAACTGGCTTCATTGACAACGCTCAATCTACTTCTCACCAGGCAGCGCAGCTCCAGTTGACACACGCTGCAGTTTCACTCAGTATTTAAGCATCCACACTACAGGCATCAACAGGAAGATTATTTTTAAAACAAGATTTGAAACTTATCTACAGTAAACTCCTATCTCATTATTGCAATGACAAAACTATTTAAATTCATATCATTTTGTACTTTTGTGCCTTACAAAAATTTAGTTAAGAATACACAATCATATATTAGCGTCACCTCCTGCCCCAAAAAAGGATTGTTCTTGTTGTAGTGTCTCCTGTTATTGCCAGTCTTCTGTGACAGGTCTGACTTAAATTAAATGAGGCAGGGCCCCACTTCCTATTCCGCTAGGGCCCCAGATAAAGATGGTTCTGGATGTTAAAATATAATCAAATTAAGCCCAGTCATTATCAAGGTGCCGTCTACAGAATTCAGCTTTTTTCATGGCATGCAAAATAAACAGCAATAGCTGCAATACAGGAAGATTTCAGAAACGCGTGAGTACTCTAAAGCAAGAGTCTCCAACCTTTTTCTTTAGAGAGCTACTTTTACAAAATGAAAATGGCAGAGAGCTACACTTGTTTGTAACATTTATTCTCAGCTTATTTCAACGCAAACAAAATTTATTTTGTTTTGCCAGAACATTAATCCTAAACTTTTACAAAATGTTTGTGTCCACAACTCACGTTTTGTGATAAAACAAAACAAAAAACATTTAGTTTCTCTGCATGTGCAGTTTGTACGTATATGTATATGCATTTCTTTCCAGTGTATAAAATGAAAAAAAAAAATGCTTTCAAAAACAATGCAATTCCAAATGCACCGATGCTTCAGTCAAATGATATAATGCCTTAATCTACCAAATTCAGCATTCTGCCTTGCCACCAACTGCCCTGCCACTGTAAGCGCAGAGGTTGTAGTGAGGCCACTTGCAAAGCTTTGGCAAGGTGTTCCCCACTCAGTGCTTGCCCAAAGCCGGCTTGTTGAGGTGCAATGACTAAGTAATTTCCTTTTATCTTTAAATGTGTGTATAAAAGAATAAGAATAAGTGAATAATAATGATACCAGTTACCTAGGACATTAAAGTAAGATACAGCAAAACCAAATAAGATTTATTTTACTTGAATTGAAAGGAAGTGACTTGCCGGTTTGAACAAAAATTGAAGTCCTTTATTTAAAACTCTAAAAATATAACACCAGCTGATCTATAAATAGGTTAATAAGATCACATGCTCACAGGACATGTCACCATAAGAATTGTTACCATACCAACAGATCATGTAGCCTATAAAAATGTACAGAGTAGAATCAATGAATAGAAAGTCAAAGATAATATATATATATATATATATATATATATATATATATATATATATATATATATATATATATATATATATATATATTCTTTTATATATATATATATATATATATATATATATATATATATATACTTTGTCCTTCACCCTCCTGGTGGTCTCATCCTTCGAGCTCGGGTCCTCTACCAGAGGCCTGGGAGCTTGAGGGTTCTGCGCAGTATCTTTGCTGTTCCTAGTACTGCACTTTTCTGGACCGAGATGTCTGGTGTTCTTCCAGGGATCTGCTGTAGCCACTCTTCCAGTTTGGGGTCACTGCCCGAGTGCTCCGATGACCACGGGCACCACTGTCGCCTTCACCTTCCAAGTCTTTTCTAGCTCTTCTCTGAGCCCTTGGTATTTCTCTAATTTCTCATGTTCCTTTTTCCTGATGTTGCAATCACTTGGTATTGCCACATCAACCACAACGGCTTTCCTCTGCTGTTTGTCCACCACCACGATGTCTGGTTGGTTCGCCATTACCATTCTGTCAGTCTGAATCTGGAAGTCCCACAGGATCTTGGCTCGGTCATTCTCTACCACCTTTGGAGGTATTTCCCACTTTGACCTCGGGGTTTCCAGTCCGTACTCCGTGCAGATGTTCCTGTACACTATGCCAGCCACTTGGTTATGGCGTTCCATGTATGCTTTCCCTGCCAGCATCTTACACCCTGCAGTTAAGTGTTGGATTGTCTCAGGGGCCTGTTTGCACAGCCTACACCTTGGGTCTTGTCTGGTGTGGTAGATCTGGGCCTCTATTGCTCTGGTGCTCAGGGCTTGTTCCTGTGCAGCCATGATGAGTGCCTCTGTGCTGTCCTTCAGTCCGGCCCGTTCTAGCCATTGGTAGGATTTCTTGATATCAGCCACTTCAGATATGTTCCGGTGGTACATCCCATGTAGGGGTTTGTCCTCCCATGATGGTCCCTCCTCCAGCTCCTCTTCCTCTGTTCCCCATTGCCTGAGACATTCACTAAGCACGTCATCTGTCGGGGCCTTATCTTTGATGTACTTGTGGATCTTGGATGTTTCATCCTGGATAGTGGCACTCACACTCACTAGTCCACGGCCGCCTTCCTTACGGCTAGTGTATAGTCTCAGGGTGCTGGATTTGGGATGGAACCCTCCATGCATGGTGAGGAGCTTTCGTGTCTTAACGTCTGTGGTCTGTATCTCTTCCTTTGGCCACCTTATTATTCCTGCAGGGTATCTGATCACTGGCAGGGCATAGCTGTTTATTGCCCGTGCCTTGTTCTTGCCATTGAGCTGACTTCTTAGGACTTGCCTTACTCGTTGGAGGTATTTGGCAGTTGCTGTTTTCCTTGTTACCTCTTCAAGGTTGCCATTTGCCTGTGGTATTCCAAGGTACTTGTAACCATCCTCAATGTCTGCTATTGTTCCTTCTGGTAGTGAGACCCCTTCTGTGTGGACTACCTTCCCTCTCTTTGTCACCATTCGACTACACTTCTCAAGCCCGAATGGCATCCCAATGTCAGAGCTGTAGATCCTGGTGGTGTGGATCAGTGAGTCAATGTCCCGCTCGCTCTTAGCGTATAGCTTGATGTCATCCATGTAGAGGAGGTGACTGATGGTGGCCCCATTCCTGAGTCGGTATCCATAGCCAGTCTTGTTGATTATTTGGCTGAGGGGGTTCAGACCTATGCAGAACAGCAGTGGGGACAGAGCATCTCCTTGGTAAATGCCACATTTGATGGATACTTGTGCAAGTGGCTTGCCATTGGCCCCAAGGGTGGTTTTCCATAGCCTCATCGAGTTTGCAATGAAGTGTCTTAGAGTCCTGTTGATGTTGTACATCTCCAAGCATTCAGTGATCCATGTGTGTGGCATTGAGTCATATGCTTTCTTGTAATCAATCCAGGCAGTGCACAGGTTGGTGTGTCGGGTTCTGCAGTTTTGGGTGACTGTTCTGTCAACCAGGAGTTGGTGTTTGGCTCCTCTGGTTTCTTTTCCGATGCCATTCTGTGCTTTGATCATGTATTGATCCATGTGCCCACTTATCTTAGCCGCGATGATGCCTGACATGAGCTTCCATGTTGTGGAGAGACAGGTTATTGGCCGATAGTTGGATGGCACTGTACCCTTTGTGGGATCCTTCAGGATCAGGATTGTACGCCCTTCGGTAAGCCATTCAGGGTGCGTCCCATCCCTTAGCAGCTGGTTCATTTGTGCTGCAAGGCGCTCGTGGAGTGCAGTGAACTTCTTTAGCCAGTAGGTGTGGATTCTGTCAGGGCCCGGTGCTGTCCAGTTTTTCATACCTGAGACTCTTTCTTGAACGTCTGCCTATGTGATGGTAACTGGATTCTGTTCAGGGAGGTTGCTGTGGTCCTCTCTCAGAGCCACCAGCCACTGTGCACTGCTGTTGTGTGATGCCTCCCTCTCCCATATATTTTTCCAGTATTGTTCAGTTTCCAGCCTTGGTGGGTCGGCTCTGCTGTTATTATTACCCTGCCACTGAGCGTACACTTTCGCAGGTTTAGTTGCAAACAGCCGGTTTATTCTTCTAGCTTCATTTTCTCTTGTGTACCTCTTTAGGCGGCTGGCCAAGGCTTGGAGCCTTTGTTTGGCAGTTTCAAGTGCTTCAGGTATTGGCATCTGGTTGTACCTATTGGGTACTTGTTTTCTCATTGCACCTTTCTTGGCCTCTGTCAGTTGGCTCACTTCTCTCCGTGCCTTCTTGATTTTAGCCTCCAGCCTTTGTTTCCATGGTGGGTATTGTTTATCATTGTTCCCATGGTTGCTCTTATAGCCAAGCATCTCGAGGATCACTGCTGCTGAGGTGTATATCAGCTCATTGGTTTCAGTGATGGTTGCGGTAGGGATCGCTCTCAATGCTGCATTCACATCTTCTAGGAGACTTTCTGATGCTACTTCACCTAGCCGTTGTAGTTGGCGTCGGGGTTGCCTTTCATTCATTCTCGCCATGATCTTGTCTTTCAGGTCAGTCGCTGCCTCGTTCAGCGTTATTGCACTTATTGGGGCTTTGTACCCAATCTCTGGTTGGGGAGCCCTCGTTGGCTCCCCACTGACCTCTCGTCCTGGCTCCCCCTTGCCGTAGCATTTGTGTTGTATCTCGTCAATCTCAAGTTGTGATAGCAGTTGCCGCTTGTGGATGTTGGAACACTGAGCTACTAGGTGCTTCGATGTAAGCGTGGACTGTGGGTTTCGAAGTAACCATTTATCCCACATCCTCTTCATGTAACCCCTCTAACTAGGGTTACTGGAGTAGTAGCATTCCAACAGAGCCTTGTTATCGCATCTCGTCCATCTCCGTGCTGTTCCTGTTCCTGTTCTTGTTCTTGTTCTTGTTCTTGTACTTGTTCTTGTTTCTTTTTCTTGTTCCAGTAGCCCATTTGTCATCAAGTTACTCTGGTTCCCCAACATCTGACGCAGACCTTGTTTGGCCGGTCGCCGTCTGATCCGGCTTCTCATAGCATTTAATGTCTCTCATCATTTTTATGAGGTAGGCAGTAGCGCGAAGGGTCTTGCCCCGTGTGAAAAGCCCCGTGTGAAAAGCCCTGTCCTTACCAGCTGAGCTATCCAGCTGCAATATATATATATATATATATATATATATATATATATATATATATATATATATATATATATATATATATTGCTGGTAAGGACAGGGCTTTTCACACGGGGGACCCGGGTTCGAATCCCCCTCGGGGTGCTATCCAGTGGGGGTCCTTAGGCAAGACCCTTCGCGCTACTGCCTACCTCATAAAAATGATGAGAGACATTAAAACAAGTACCCAATAGGTACAACCAGATGCCAATACCTGAAGCACTTGAAACTGCCAAACAAAGGCTCCAAGCCTTGGCCAGCCGCCTAAAGAGGTACACGAGAGAGAATGAAGCCAGAAGAATAAACCGGCTGTTCGCAACTCAACCTGCGAAAGTGTACGCTCAGTGGCAGGGCAATAATAACAGCAGAGCCGACCCACCAAGACTGGCTGGTGGCTCTGAGAGAGGACCACAGCAACCTCCCTGAACAGAATCCAGTTACCATCACAGAGGCAGACGTTCAAGAAAGAGTCTCAGGTATGAAAAACTGGACAGCACCGGGCCCTGACAGGATCCACACCTACTGGCTAAAGAAGTTCACTGCACTCCACGAGCGCCTTGCAGCACAAATGAACCAGCTGCTAAGGGATGGGACGCACCCTGAATGGCTTACCGAAGGGCGTACAATCCTGATCCTGAAGGATCCCACAAAGGGTACAGTCCCATCTAACTATCGGCCAATAACCTGTCTCTCCCCAACATGGAAGCTCATGTCAGGCATCATCGCGGCTAAGATAAGTGGGCACATGGATCAATACATGAGCAAAGCACAGAAGGGCATCGGAAAAGAAACCAGAGGAGCCAAACACCAACTCCTGGTTGACAGAACAGTCACCCAAGACTGCAGAACCCGACACACCAACCTGTGCACTGCCTGGATTGATTACAAGAAAGCATATGACTCAATGCCACACACATGGATCACTGAATGCTTGGAGATGTACAACATCAACAGGACTCTAAGACACTTCATTGCAAACTCGATGAGGCTATGGAAAACCACCCTTGAGGCCAATGGCAAGCCACTTGCACAAGTATCCATCAAATGTGGCATATACCAAGGAGATGCTCTGTCCCCACTGCTGTTCTGCATAGGTCTGAACCCCTCAGCCAAATAATCAACAAGACTGGCTATGGATACCGACTCAGGAATGGGGCCACCATCAGTCACCTCCTCTACATGGATGACATCAAGCTATACGCTAAGAGCGAGCGGGACATTGACTCACTGATCCACACCACCAGGATCTACAGCTCTGACATTGGGATGTCATTCGGCTTGAGAAGTGTAGTCGAATGGTGACAAAGAGAGGGAAGGTAGTCCACACAGAAGGGGTCTCAATACCAGAAGGAACAATAGCAGACATTGAGGATGGTTACAAGTACCTTGGAATACCACAGGCAAATGGCAACCTTGAAGAGGTAACAAGGAAAACAGCAACTGCCAAATACCTCCAACGAGTAAGGCAAGTCCTAAGAAGTCAGCTCAATGGCAAAAACAAGGCACGGGCAATAAACAGCTACGCCCTGCCAGTGATCAGATACCCTGCGGGAATAATAAGGTGGCCAAAGGAAGAGATACAGACCACAGACGTTAAGACACGAAAGCTCCTCACCATGCATGGAGGGTTCCATCCCAAATCCAGCACCCTGAGACTGTACGCTAGCCGTAAGGAAGGCGGCCGTGGACTAGTGAGTGTGAGAGCCACTATCCAGGATGAAACATCCAAGATCCACAAGTACATCAAAGATAAGGCCCCGACAAATGACGTGCTTAGTGAATGTCTCAGGCAATGGGGAACAGAGGAAGAGGAGCTGGAGGAGGGACCATCATGGGAGGACAAACCCCTACATGGGATGTACCACCGGAACATATCTGAAGTGGCTGATATCAAGAAATCCTACCAATGGCTAGAACGGGCCGGACTGAAGGACAGCACAGAGGCACTCATCATGGCTGCACAGGAACAAGCCCTGAGCACCAGAGCAATAGAGGCCCAGATCTACCACACCAGACAAGACCCAAGGTGTAGGCTGTGCAAACAGGCCCCTGAGACAATCCAACACTTAACTGCAGGGTGTAAGATGCTGGCAGGAAAGCATACATGGAACGCCATAACCAAGTGGCTGGCATAGTGTACAGGAACATCTGCACGGAGTACGGACTGGAAACCCCGAGGTCAAAGTGGGAAACACCTCCAAAGGTGGTAGAGAATGACCGAGCCAAGATCCTGTGGGACTTCCAGATTCAGACTGACAGAATGGTAATGGCGAACCAACCAGACATCATGGTGGTGGACAAACAGCAGAGGAAAACCGTTGTGGTTGATGTGGCAATACCAAGTGATTGCAACATCAGGAAAAAGGAACATGAGAAATTAGAGAAATACCAAGGGCTCAGAGAAGAGCTAGAAAAGACTTGGAAGGTGAAGGCGACAGTGGTGCCCGTGGTCATCGGAGCACTCGGGGCAGTGACCCCCAAACTGGAAGAGTGGCTACAGCAGATCCCTGGAAGAACACCAGACATCTCGGTCCAGAAAAGTGCAGTACTAGGGACAGCAAAGATACTGCAGAACCCTCAAGCTCCCAGGCCTCTGGTAGAGGACCCGAGCTCGAAGGATGAGACCACCCACGGAGGGTGAAGGACAAAGTTTTTATATATATATATATATATATACTGTCAAGTCACTGATGTTTAAACTTAAACAATGGGAAAATTACCCGTAAGCTACAAAATTATTATTAAACATTATCATTAAGCCGCACCCCTAATAGACTCATACCCAAGCCAAACCATAAAACAGGCCAGTGCACAATAGATATAAGTCTAAAGTATATAGAGCTGTAAAGAAACAACCGCACAAAAAGATCCTTGAAACAGCCTACATCCCTCACTCATGGTGCTCACAGTAACTTTGATAATAAAGGGCTCTTAAAAAAGAAAGACGGGTAACTATAAGACAGTTCAAGTTTGTGCACACTTGAGTCCACAACTAGTCCTATTCTGATGGGTTTTTGAAAGTTCTGTGTTAAAAAGCTTAAGATTGTGGGCTTTCAATTAGGCGCTACTTCCAGGGCTTGACATTAACATTAATTTCAGCTGTGGCGGGTAACATAGTCACTTTCACTAGCCCATTTGGCCGGTAGGATTTTATACATTTACCTATTCGTGAATTGCAGTTTTTTCGCTCCTTTTGGTGAGACCGGCCTCACCCAAGAGCACCACACGACTTTTTGCATCTTTACTTTTATTACACTATAATTAATATAACATATGTCATAATATAACAGTCTGTGTCACTGAGTTAAAAAGCGCAGTCAGAACAAAATGGAGTGGCAGTGGCAGAGAAAAAGCATTTTAAACAAAATAATTTATTTTATTTACATGCAAAGATATTTGTGTTGTGGCCCATGTCCCACTAACACATTTACGTTTGGCTCTCCGTTGAAAAAGTTTGGGCACCACTGCTTTAGATCATTGATGTTAGTGTGGCCCATGATCTTGGAGTGTTTGGTTATTCCATATTTTGAGTTCTGATAGCATACTTGTGCTCAGCTAAACAATCTTTCAGCCATCTTTTTGTACAATGTAGAAACTTCCCCACACACAGTCCAGTCCTTAAACCACAAAAGTGGATTTGCAACTAGCAAAAGTCCATCAACAAAGGAATGCTAGCCAGCTTGCTGATCCACCCTAAAGATAAGACCTCCTCTCACAAACAGAGTAATGTAGTTTATGCAGTTCAGTGAAGAGTGCAGTGACAGTTATGTCGGTGAAACATAACAGCTTCACAAGAGGATGTATAAGCACAGAAGAGCCAATCCTGGAGGACCTGAGTCTACAGTTCACCTCCACCTCAAAGAGAAAGGACATTCCTTTGAGGACAGCAATGTTCGAATTTTTAGAGAGGCTTTTTCATTTTTGTGAAAATGGAAAAGCCCTCTTTGGAGGTGGCCTCAGATTCATGTTACCAAGTATTTATAACCTAAAATAAGGCAGTTTCACCATAGAACAACAAACACAGCACCTGAATGGAACAGTTACACTAACAACTCTCCTGAGCATTAACAACTCTCACATCAGCAGTCACTCCTCCCTTTCATGGCTAATGACTATGAGAACAGAACAGCCTGGTCCAGCCTGGTTTGGGTTCAGGGTAAACTCCTCCTTCTAGAGATAAAGCTTAGCTCTTTTACCAGTTGATCTCAGAATTGCAAAAGTCTCTTGGAATTAGAGATGAAACATCTTCACCTTGAAAACTTTGCTTTGACCTTTTCTTCAAGATAACCTGGATTACTGAGAACTTCCACAGACATATTTATTAGAACAATCCACATCTAAAAGTACTGATAGGCTTTTTAAAGAAGGCACTAGGTCTTTGAGGAGAATTCCTGACCACTTTGTTAATGAGGAAAGGAGGGCGCTTAAATATATATATTTAATAATATAATATTTAATATTAATATATATATCAAAGGTTATTATATTTGTGGGAATGTATTACATTTGTGGGTTTATAACATTTAAAACCTACGAATATTGTATTATTTTTGTAGTTTATTATGTTTGCATAGACTATTACAGTTGTGGGTGTAACAAATGCCCTTGAAAACTGTAGCCATCTTTAGATGTTCAAATGCCCCAACCAAAGATGCCACAAGGCAAAGGGCAAAGTCCACAAGGCCACAAAAACTCTGTGGTTTTGGAGCCCTCGCTTTCAAGGCCTTGCAACGCTAGTTCGAAAAGTCCACAAAATTTGGCACAATCGATGAGACGGGCTAGAATGTCTCAGTTCTTGATTACTTCATTGTTATGTCTGTGCAGTGCTAGCCTGTAGCTCTCATCTGGAGGGAATAGTTCACATTCCAAAACGTTGAAAGTTTAACACAGCTGATTAAACATGTCGTTTTTACCGACAACTATGAGGCACTTAAATGGCACCTAGCACTTTGTAATCATTTGCACAATTAATAACTGCTTGTTTGTGCATTGTATTTATTCATGTTTTTAATTCTATTTTTGCACTTTTTTCTCTGGGTTTTAGCGATTTCCATTGCTGCTTCTGCTCTTGAGTTGTTGATGTAAATTTCTATTTTGAATGTTTTTTTAAGGAGCATGATTCTGCAAAATGAATTTCCCCAAGAGACAATAAAGAAACTTTGACTTTGACTTTGACCGTATGAAGCTTCGAACAGTCATGCTTTTTCCTTTTTTGAGTTAAATGTTACACGTCGGGGACTCAATTGAATAATGGTAGCCATGTTGTCACTTGTACGTGAATGTGACTTACGTGGTCACGCCGTTAACCTAAGCACGTAGGTGGAACCCAAAAGAAATGCATTGTAAAGCCATAACTTTGAAAAAAATAAATAAAAAAAAGCAGCTATCAAGCTTGACTGTATGGGAGAAGTCTGGGCGAGTTTCAGGCTGACTGAAATCGCACCAGAAGGGGCAGTACTTTTTGTGCATTACTTTACTCTACTCTCTAATGATTGGACAATGGTATTTAACGTTACAAATTCATCAAAAATTATGCTTTAAAACAGCTCAGAGTGGCAGAATACTACAGAAGAAAAATAAATGTTTTGGTTGGCAATGCGTCGCCCTAATCACCATTATTATTCACCCTGGCTGAGTGGGTCTTTCAGGAGAGGTCAGCTTGTCCCAGTGGCATTGAATTATATATAATTTATATCTGAGTTTCATGTCTTCCTGGACATGTGGTCAGTATCTCCAAACTGAAACTGTCCTCTATGTAGGTCATGTGCTGCTTGAAGTTAGAAAGAACATGGTGTTCCTTAATTAATTTTAAATTTGTCTGAGCTATGTAACAACAATTCTTAACTTAATTTTCTAGAGGTGGAGGGGCAGTACAGTGACAATGAGGGTGGTTTTCTGCGCAATTGTTTTCTTTTGTTTTCTGTATTGATTTATGTTTGTGCATTTTTTATAGAAAAAAAAAAGTTGAAAAAATAATTGTGATTAAATTATATTTTAAACCCTTTCCTTATTGCTGTGATGGAAAAATTCCCCTAGACTTTTGCCGTTTGGCATTGCCTGATCACAAACTTGAATGCGTGAATGAATGAACTTCAGCAAAAATGCCCACATAATTTTTTGTGACTGCTCATGCTGGGCTCAACCCTAGGTCAGTCTATTCCATTCGAGCACAGTCCTACACTAGTTTTACATTAAATTGCAAAACATTGTTGTTCAGTCATTGAGACACATATGCCAAGAAGGCTGCTACACATCAACATCATCACTGAAGTCTGTGTTGTATCCTCTGTTTCTACTAAGTCTTAATAAGTGCTATTAATAGGGCATTAACATGTCTTAATGTTTTTTAATTGTGTAACAGTGAAGGCAGAGACCCAGCGCTTTGTGGAGCAGGAGATCAGTGAAATTGTTATGCCAGAGATGATTGGCAAAGAAGGACGCTTCCAGTACACCATCACTGAGTATGTGCTCTTGTTTTCTATTGCCTCCGATTTAAAGAGTCCACCAGAAAAGAACTCAGTGCAAGTCAAAAGCCAAGTGTTATTTAAGCTCTTAATTTATGGCAGATCATATTTTTTGGTTCAAGTCGAAGCTGACTTGTAAATGAGATCAATATTAAAACACGTTTGTAATACTTTGCAGTACACCTTACTAATACAATAGTAGCTTAACACACCTTATAACTTTTTCATATATTTTTTTTATAATGAAAGTGTCCTTACACACCTAGTTAATCACAGTGTCTTTTAAGAGCAGCTGTAGCAATGCACAGTCCCACAATGAGCCACAACAAAACACTGAACAAACAATTACTTACTGTAACTGCAATGGGATAGACATTTGGACCACTTTTGAGGTTATTATTGTATAAGAGCAAAAGATGATGACAGTTTAACTAGCAAGTTAAAGGTGTAGCCTAGTTCCCATTATTTATCTAATTACTACAGGTAAGAAATTCATTTGGGACAAATTAATTTGATAAATCTTTGCAACCCTAAAGCAAGGATCTGCTTTTAGTTAGGGACTTGGTGCTACACTTTTCCATTTACCTTTAAAGATTGATCAGGTTGTGTTTGAGGAGATTGTGTGGTCTCTACATAAGCAAGCCAGTCAGAAGAAAGATGTGTAGCTGTGTTTCTCTTGAAGATAAAAGACTTGGTCCGATCTGACCTCATGTCTGTTTCCAGTGTGAAGATCACAGCGCTGGACCTGACCCATGTTGAGCTGCGCTTCATTCCTTCAGTCGGTATAATGTTTGATGTCCAAAATTCATCCATCACTCTGAGCTTCCACCGACGTATCCTCTACTGGTTCTTGTATGTTATACATTTCAACTCAACATACAATATCTGTTCTAAAACCAACTTCGAGCTGTTTTGGTGCATCTTAAATTAGTCTAATATAAGTTTATATATTAGGATAAATAAGCTAAGGTCGACTCAATTATGTGCCGAGGGTCTAGTGCTGGGGTCAATCACATTTGCCTGGTTGATAGGCAGCTTGCTTTTTAGATGTCAGATAAACATTCATAAGGAAGGTTTCTGGTAGCACAGCAGGGGCTCTACACAACAATACAATAGACTTTGGTTGGATGTATTTGTGGATGCAAAAAACATAGTTTAGAGGGTTGTATTTTGTCAGATTATTTTAACAGAATGCTACAGACAGACTTTCTGACTTATTTTAATTTGAGGCAAATTTTTAAGCTTGCGCTAATCACATTAACTAGCCTTAAGGCCCGTACACACCAGGACGAATATTCGTGCGCGTTATTCGCCAGCGTTTTTCAACGCGTTTTTTAACGCGTTTTTTGTGTTCACACCCAAGCAATTTTCGCTGACGATGAGCCGAGTGAACAGGCAAATTCATTCCCTGACATTAGATGGCGCTTAATGTAAAACAAAAATACCCCGGTACACAAGGTGGCGCTGCGCAACTTTACGCTTCTGACACTCGCTTTTCACTCAGAAGAAGAGAGCAAGTAATTTTTGTAATCGATGTCACATTTGTCATAAGTTCTTTGTGTTCCGACACCAACGAGACCAGCAACTCAACATTCATCTTGCCCTGCATCTTCTTCGTCTTATTTCTTCCCGGCAGTGTAGATGCTACTTGGCATATCTTCTTCGCCGTTACGTATGTGTGCTCGGCAAGACTGTTTTGTGTTTTAGGCATTAAACGTTGGTGAATAGCGTCGGGGAAATTTGTCCCGGTGTGAACAGGCCTTTAGCCTTGAGTCTGAATCCAATCATAGTACCCCCTCCCCCCAGTCTAAACCAGCACTAAACCAGGACTCAATCTGGTCTTAACCAGGTCTAAACCAAGTCTAAACCAGGACTAAACCAGGACCAAACCCAGACTCAATCAGGTTTAAAATAGACCTAAATCAGCCAGACCAAGGCCTGCACTTATCCTGGGGGACTCCAATATCATTCAAATCCCACCTCACCATCACGGAAATATCCAGTTAGAAAGTTACCCAGGGGTCAATATTTATCAATTTCACAAGCTCATTAAAAAATCACAAATGAATACATCCAACAAAATCTTCATTCTGGCCATAGGCCTAAACAATAGGGAACAGGACCCCAAGCAAACATCTATTAAACAAATGAGTTCACTGTACAGACAAGCAATGTTGGCCTTCCCTATCATAGACATATACATTTTCCTAAAATCAATTTTCCCTGAACCTCCCTCAAAAACAAAAGGAAAACCTCTTTCAGCTTAACAAATACATTGCTCCCCACTTTCCCTCTCTGGAAGAAATCCCTCAAGACACCTTCATTACAATATGAGATAATATCAACTGGATACGTACCACCGCAAGTGCTATATTCAGTCAACTAAATTTAATCTAGATCACTATTCCAACCCGGTCTCCCCCAAATACAATTCCACCTATATTACTCAGTCTTTTTCTCCTTCTTTACAAACCTCACACATCACTTAGCCCCCCCCCTCCCTCAGCCAGATCTCCTCAGGGAACCTTCATCCACAGTGGACCAGGGGTGGAGCTCAGTCTCCAACATCTTAAACTTACCCACCCTCTTCACGCCAACTACTGCATAAGTTAGCTGCTGGAGGGAGGCCTTACTTTTATACCACAGCCCACAATACCTAACCGGGAGGAGCTTCAAAAGGACTTCCACTACTATCATCGTCGCCTCAAAATAGCCTCCTATTTCCACAATTAAATCTTCCAGTAGCCGACCCTTCACTCACCCATCTTTGTGGGAATTGGCTACTTCTCAAATAAACATGTCCATCCAACAGTGCATCAGCAGCAACCTCTGTACACTTTCCAACCTATGCCAGATATTAAAGATAAACTCGCCCCTTAGGAACGTTCAGCCCTCCGTCAACTCATTCAAAACCCCAACATCATAATCAAACCTGCAGACAAAGGTTCCAAAATAGTCAGTCTGGACCAACAGCAATACCTCTTGGAAGCAAATGGTCAGCTCAATAATCCCCACCACTACCGTCCCCTGGCCACCAGCATACAATCTAGCACCCAGACTCAACTTTGATTCATAATACAATCTCTTTACGACAAGAAAGTCATAACAAACAAACAACTACGCTTTCTCTACGGTCCAGATCAGCCCCACACTCGTCTCTTCTATCTCCTCGCTAAAATCCATAAAGATCCTCGTACCTGGACTATTCCTTTTGAGGTTCCTCCCGGTCGCCCAATAGTCTCTGATTGCAACAGTGCCACTTACAATATAGCTCAATACCTTAACTCCTGAATCCTCTCTCCAACAGGCACCATAGCTACATTAAAGACACCTATCAATTCCGGATAACCATCAGTGTTGCCACACTTACCTTTTCGCCGTTGACATAGATTCTCTAAAACTACTATCATAATCAAGCTGGGCCTGTCTGCCGTTAAAAAAAAAATCATTAGATATCCAGACCCTAATAGACCCTAATAGACCCTAATATTTGAGCTTCTTAAACTCTGTCTAGATAACAATGACTTTAGTTTCAATAAAAAACATTACTTCCAGATAAGTGACACAGCCATTGGTCATAGGTTTGCCCCGCCTACACCAACATCTACATGAGCGAGTGGGAATGGGAGGCCCTTTCAAAATGACCCCTACAACCCAGTTTTTTCTCCATTATCCGGACAACATCGGAGCCTGGCCACACCCACTGCACACTTTCCAACAATTTATAGACATCTTGAATAATCACTACCCATCCATCAAACTCAAATATACATTGATCCACAGCAGGTTAATTTTCTCAATAAAACATTTTCTTGGGTGAACACCCATTAAGGGGCTCAATGATGAACAAAATTTGGCACACTGATTTATCACATTATACCCAACAAAAAAATGTATTATAGCCCCGCCCAACAACCCTTAAGAAGTCAGCCATGTTGAATAAAAAATTTCTAAATGTTGAGTCAGCGTTTTTTTTAAGGCGGTATTTTTAAATCTCCTCTTAAGGATTTTTACCAATGAAGATAAAATGGCTCAGCATAATCTATACAAGTGGGGCTTTAAAAATTATCCAAATTCTTCGTAGATGAAACCTGGAAACTTGCAGTTTTACTAAATGTACCTGACAAACGACATTATTGGTGGTATATTGTGTAAAACATTATTTCACCACATATAGATTATAGCATATAGTTCAAATTTTCAACCTTGAAGAAAAAAGTTTTTGGTTTGTTCAGTGAATGTTTGTGTTGTCTCTCAGTTATGACACAGGCCTGATCAATGCCTCTGCTGAAGGAGTGAACATTAACACGGCTTTGACTCTGATCCGAGATATGGATGGACGACTAAAGATTGGCAACATCAGCTGTGATGCCAGGATCAACCGGATGAAGGCTCAGTTCAGTGGGACACTTAGGTAAATACAGTAGGGTCCATCTAAACATGACAAAAACGGCCACACCAGGATAAACCTATGCACTTCTGTTGGTCTTACAGTAAAGTCTATGACTTCCTGGCCAGTTTTCTGACAACTGGAATGAGGTTCCTCTTGAACCAGAAGGTCAGTTTTTAAAAAAATCAGAAAGTGAGTGTGTTTATGTTCAGTTGTTTTTGTGAGTCTGTTTTCTTCTGTTTTGAATGTGTTTGAGTGTCTTTGTCTCCCAGCTGTGTCCAGTCTTGGACCATGCAGCTCTAGTTCATGTGAACTCAATGTTGGACACAATTCCTGTACGAACAGAAGTGGATCACTACATTGGCATTGACTATTCCCTACTCACCGACCCCCGGGTCACAGACCGGAGTTTGAATTTAGACTTCAGAGTAAGAAATTAACCCTACTGTCTTAGAACATAGACACAGCTGCTTTTTAGAGTCTTCCTATTCCTATTCTTGTGTCAGCTCTGTGCTGCTGAAACAACATCCACTAAAACTTTGATCTCAGTGAGGCTCGACAAAAGACAAAACAAAAAAAAAAATAAGAAGCCCATAAATAATTATAAAATAAAAACATCTGCCTATATATTGGTCACATAATTTATTTCAAATGGCATATTTTTTATGGTTGATGGATTACCTGATTCTTTGAGAGCTGTTGCCCAACTGAGTATTTTTCAAAACTGCTCCATGAACATCCATTGACAAAGAGTTACTGCCATCTCTACCACAAGTTGACAAGCCCTTTATCTCACATTTCTTGTTATCAAAGGGTCAATATCATCCTCTAGAGCTAACATGAGAATAGAAAAAAATGGCAAATTGACTCAGCAAGCACCTGAAGACAATATTGGCCTTTTGCACAGAGCTTACACACAAAACAAACTATTTATGACAAATCATTATCAATAATCTTATAACCATAAGTAAGAATAACAAATGATACTTTTAAAATGCTGCATAATTTTTGAGAAGTCTTCTGCATGTGCACACCACTGATGTAGAGTGCACATCTAGATTGACTGCTCAAGTCACTCTAATTGGTTCCTTTTTTCACGTCATGGAAAATTCCAATTTGCAACAGTAGCAATGGGAAAACAATTTGAGTCTGATTATAATAATCAAATACATATTTCTTATCATAATGTCAGGTTCAACTTATTACAACAGACTTTTTAAAAAAAAAGTTGCATATCATAGCTTTACTGTGTATAAGATCAACTGCTGCTGTGATGCTTATAACATGTGAAAACCTGGACTTTACTTTCCAGGGCATGTTTTTCAGTCTAGCCAATGAGAATGAACATCTTGTTAACCATGCAGTGGAGCCAGTGATCAAAGAATATGACCGGATGGTTTACTTGGCTCTGTCTGAGTTCTTCTTTGACAGCGGCATGTTTGCTTATTATAAGGCGGGGGTATTCACTATGGATATTGCCAATGAGAGGGTAAGACATTGCAACACACACCATACACTATCATGGACACTGCCTACAAGAAACTTAAAAAAACCTAAACAAAAACTAGTACAGAAACTCTTGACACCACCAAAGTATCTATGCCATACAACAGGACACACAACATCACATCAGCGCTAATTATTACAGATTTACTATGAAACATTCACAAAATACATAATAAAAAACACTGAATCCCTTGAATACTACTATACACAGGTGTCCTTTAAGATAACACCTGTGATTATGAAGACAAGAACATCCAAACCCTAAACTAAACTCAAAAGGTATAATAACAATACTGTATGTGCTTTTTAGATGCCGAAGGACTTGGAGATGCTGCTAAGGACAACATACTTAGGGGCTATAATGATGCTGGTGGGTACACACTGTCTAGACATGTTGTTCTGCTTATGGACTTAAAACCACCCCTAAAGTCTCCCCCTCCCCTTTTTGATAATGAATCACTCGTAAACTAAAGACCTAGGGGTACAACAAGAACTCCAGGTGTCCTTGCTCTTGAGGTGGGTTTTATTATTTTGTCAAGACCAATGCATATTGACTATACCAGTTGTAG
>JALDNG010006995.1:0-54608 GCA_024349245.1 Neodontobutis hainanensis
TCAGAACAGACTTCTAGGACAACTAGGTCCACAAGTCGATATGACTGCAGATTATCCAAAAGAAGCTCTGCTTTTGCACAGACAGCCTTCTCATTCAAAGCCGTTAATCAATGGAACAATCTCCCAGATACTCTGAAACTGTCCTCTGACCTGAGAGGCTTTTCTCATAAAGTTAAAAAAGGTAAGGTTAGGTTTTTACTGTAGTAATTTTAAAAAATTTAATGTTATTTGTAGTGTGATTAGCTTAGGTTGAAGTAGGCAAGGCAAGGCAAGGCAATTTTATTTATATAGCACAATTCATACACTGGGTAACTCAAAGTACTGTACGGGAATAAAAGAGAATTTACAAGATTTAGATTTAGAAACATAAGAAAATTTTAACCTCCCATTCAACATTGTTAGTGTTAAGGCTTGTTTTACTGCATCTGGGAGGCTGTTCCAGGTTTTTCCTGAATGAAACTGAAACGCTGCTTCACCCTGTTTAGTTCTAACTCTGGGCACGAGCAGAAGCCTGTCACAGATGTTCTCAGAGTCCGAGGAGGCTCATAAGCTACTAGCATTTCAGAAATATATTCTGGTGCTAAACCATTTAGAGACTTGTAAACCAGCAATACTGTTTTAAAGTCTATTATCTGAGCAACAGGAAGCCAGTGCAGAGATTTTAAAACTGGACTGATGTGGTTGTACTTCCTGGTGTTAGTTAGATCCCGAGCAGCAGCGTTCTGAATAAGCTGCAGCTGTCTTAACCCTCGTTTTGAGAGACCAGTGAGCAGGCCGTTACAGTAATCTAACCTGCTGGAGATAAAAGCATGAATAAGTTTTTCTAAGTCTGGTTGAGACATTATTCCTTTGACTCTAGAAATGTTTTTTAAGGTGATAAAATGCAGATGATGTAATTGACTTAATGTGACTCTGGAAATTTAAGTCTGAGTCCATGTCTAACCTGATTTTTAGATTTTAGAGAAAGAGACTCGAGGTGACTTCTGATACATTCTCTTTGTTTCTGTGGTCCAAAGATTATTAGTTCAGTCTTGATTCTGTTCAGTTGGAGAAAATTATTTTGCATCCACACATCAATCTTTTCGATGCAGTGACACAGTGAATGGATTGGTCCATTTTCACCTGCTGTGAGTGAAATGTAAATTTGAGTGTCATCTGCATAATTATGGTAGGATACACCACAGCTGTGTATTAACTGGCCTAAAGGAAGCATGTAGAGATTGAATAATAGAGGTCCCAAGATAGACCCATGTCAAATGGCCCCACATGTCAGGCCCATTTGGTCTGATACACAGTTTCCAACCGAAACAAAGTACTTTCTGTCTTCAAGATAGGACTGAA
This sequence comes from Neodontobutis hainanensis, assembly GCA_024349245.1. NCBI lineage: Eukaryota > Metazoa > Chordata > Actinopteri > Gobiiformes > Odontobutidae > Neodontobutis > Neodontobutis hainanensis. The sequence continues at coordinate 1,342 of JALDNG010006995.1, forward strand.
ACCATTTAAGAGCAGTCCCAGTGATACCTATCCATTCTTCTAATCTTTGTGACAGGATTTCATGGTCCACTGTATCAAACGCAGCACTCAAGTCCAACAGAACTAAGACAGAGACTTTGACCCGCGTCAGTGTTCAGACGGATGTCATTTGTAACTTTGAGTCAGTTTTTAAGGCCATTGGAAAAGTTCCAGACTGTAAGGAATTATTGACTATATCAGTGAGTTGTGGTAACAAACTGAACTGCTTATTAATGATTTTAGAAATCTAGTGGGTAAAACATCGAGGCAGCAGGCGGATAAACTCAGGCTGGAGACAGTTTTTTCAATTGTTCGCTTCATTAATGGGTGTAAAATGTGTTAACCCAAGTGTCTCCTGGTGGCTGCAGTGTTGTTGTATGCCCTGTGGACTGGAGCATGTTTAATGTTTTGAACCTTATCGTTAAAAAACAATGCAAACTCATTGCATTTAGTGGTGGAAACTAATTCTGGAGAAAATTGAGCTGGAGGGTTTGGACACGTGAGTTGTTACTACTGTTGTTGATGATTTCTCTTGATTTTTGCAAAGTTTGATTGAAAACATGCAGATTTTCTTTGTATACCTCATTATGAATTAAGAACTTCAATTTATGCCATTTTCTTTCGGCTTTTTTTTTTTTTTTGGAGCAATGCTGACAGAATGAGCATTGCTTTAAGATGCCTTTTGTCTATTCCTGATCATTTTAACCTTAACAGGAGCATTTGTGTCCATAACATTTACAACAACTGAAGTATAAAAGTTCAACAATTCATCAACTTAACATGATGAGAAACCTGATTGCCTCCATAAACTGTGTCCTGGTGTTATCATTAATGTGTCTCTTCTGAACAACTGTAGGTCCAGCAGAAACTTTTGGAATTATGTACAGATTGAAAAAGACACAAGAATGATCAGACAGAGCAACATCAACCACAGTGACATCTGAAATATGAACACCCTTAGTAATGACCAGGTCCAGAGTGTGACCTCTGTTATAGGTCGGCTCATTAACATGCTGACAAAGACCAAAAGTATCAAGAATAGTAGAAGCATTCCTGTCACAAACATTATCCACATGCACATTAAAATCACCTGACATGAATACTTGTTCAAATTCTGTGCAGATAACTGAAAGCATTTCAGTAAACTCATCAATAAAATCATGACATTGTTGGGGTGGTTTGTAAAGAACTGCGCTGGCCGTTAGTGGTTGGAGTAGTGAAAAGATAAATATTAGACAGAGGCAAAATGGCGTGGTCCACAACTTTTTCTTTTCAATTTTCCAATATTACAAAATAAAGCTATAACCAATCACAGCTACAGCTCCATGGTTTCTCCAGCAGCTCCCCAATCAGCCAAAGAACCCCTTAAATACCTTCTTTCCCCTAATTGGATCCTACCACTAAACCCACATGGAATAACCCATTAACCTTAGCTTTCTTAAAACCAAGTTAAAATCCTCCATCCACCTAAACCATAATCCTATACACTGTACACAAACCCAAATATATATGGAACCTTTAAATGAACTCTTGTTTCCCTATCGACACCTTTAACAGCTGGACACAAGACAAGGTAAGGTTAGAACACACACAATTCACTGAAACACTTAAAATACAGTCACACACCCACATAACATATATTGCACCTAAATAGTTTTGGTTCTAATGTCTCTCTTTTTTCCAGTGCTGAGCCTAAACCAATCAAAAGGCTCCATGTCCACTGGATCCTCCACAGAAAGACAATTCAATAAATATCTTTTAAAACCATATTGTGTGCAATCCTTGCCTTATTGGTACGTGCAAATTACTGTTTAAAGTACTGTGTGTCTTTAAAGTGTAATCAGTCTAAAGTGCCGTGTAAAAGTGCTTTTGCCATGTACATATAAATTAGATGGAGAAAACCACACTCATACACACACATATTCAAATGATGAAAACTCCCCAAGTGATAGCTTCTGGATAAGAATATTAACCCTAAGAAAGGCACATACCCCTCCACCCTTTGTGTTTTCCCGCATTTTGGATAAAAATGTGAAATTCGATGGGGTGGATTCAATAAGGACAGCATTTCCAGTATTGCTGTCTAACCATGTTTCTGTTAAAAACATAAAATCAAGCTTATTTGAAGTTATAATAAAAATAATAATTAAAGATTTGTTTCCCAAAGACCTGACATTGAACACTGCAAGTTTCAAGTGTGTTTGAGCAGGACCAGACTTTCTGTTTGCAGGGGATTTGAATCAGATTTGTCTGATTAGACAATCTAACTGTTTTTCTCTTATCCAGTCTGTGACTTCTGACTGTAGCTATGGAGCTGGGGGGGAGTGTTCTCTTCCAGGGCCTCAGGTTGATAAGTGTTTTATTATGACAAAAACTCCTGGAACAGCAGAGGCCCTCAGTGTCCTAATCACTGATATTAGCCTTGATGCTAGTCAAGGCTTTTAGAGCTGGTCTGGGAGGGGGTCTGACAGGGGTGCATTGGACCCCTGTCAGGGGTCTCATTTGTACTGGCCGAGGTGAAATGGTGCTCAGTGTTGTGCCTGAACGAGTTCATAAACTCGTTCATATTTTGGGCGAACGTGAACTGAACGTGCTGTATTACTGCCTGATGAACATAACTGTGAACTCGTTCATTCTGGTGTCTGTGAACGTCACGCTCTCTCAGGTCAACTTTGTTCAATAGGGTGCCAGATTTCTATAGAGCCTTCCAGGCGAAAACCCGGATAAAACATACCACAAACGGGTCTCAATATGTAGCGGAAAAACACCAAATCTGGCAACACCAGCCACAAGTGTCGGCCCGCCGTCTGCCGCATTCGTGACGCGTTATCAAAAAAAATAAAAATTAAAGCCGCAAGCGGCGATAAAGGCCCTCGCCTCCCTTGCGACCGCGGGGACACATGAACTCGAAGGATTACATTTCGTGCTTTAAAGCGTTAACTTCACGATAATGTCAAATAACCGGGCCTGTCCCTCTGCTTGAATCTTCTTCTGGCTGGAGCCTGCTTCATCACCTCGGGCCTGTGCTACTGCTGGGGCCTGCTACACCACCTTGTAATTTAGAGTTAAAGGTCTCTACATTCCCTGGTTTTCCTGGGATCTGTCTGAACTTTTGAAAATAAGAGTTTATGCTTGGGCTAAGGCGAGAAAAACAAAGTACTGGCTGGAGATTTGCAATGTTAAAAAGTAAAAATGTAAATATTAGTTCTCTAAAATAACAAGTTTACCAGTTCCAAAAGATTCTGAGGAGTTTTCCAAAACTCTAGTCTTGGCTCTGGAGGAGCCTCCTCCAAAGGAAGCATCCTGGCATTTGGTAAATGGCATTTATTTCCCAAAGAAATGGCTGCCTCTTCACAGGCTCATTACGACCACAGCCACAAATGTATCAAAAAACAAACTGATAACTTTTATTGGCACTCGTGTTTAGATAATACAAATTTGGGGCCTTTTAGAAGAAAACACATTGGGTTTAATCTTTTGACGCGAGGGGTGCGATTTAGGTGGTTGCGCGTTCCACCCCACATGTCAAACTTTCTGTTGAGTTTAGGCTGTGGCTGTCATAGACTTTTCTGTTTGCCCTGAAGTGCCCTATTGATGTACCAAGTTTCATTTTTCTACGTTGGAAAAAATTACTTTCACTTTCATTAGGCTGAATGGATTTTCATTTTCCAGGGGTCGCCACTGAGTCATTTCTTTTAATTATTTTTTCAAATATTTAAAATACATAAATTTTTCGCCAGGCTTGAGTTTAGTGGCCAATAAAATTAACTTTTTGCGCAAATTTACTGGGTCAAAATTAAGGATAATTTTGCAGAAAAATAAAAATTAAATAAAAATATAAATTGAGCAAAAACAACAAGAATAGGCATTGTCTATTTACCACACAAGTGTTTAGCTCATTTTGCCTAAGTTTGGTGTTTGTGGAATGAAGCAGCTATTTTCTGTCAATTTTTAAAAGTGAGGTGTATTCTAAGGCGGTTCACATTTTCAATTCAAAATGGCTGCTTTCTCATGTGTGATAGGGTGTGGTCCCCATTGGCTTTTATGTTCATAAGCCCATGCTGGATGTGTGTACCAAGTTTCATTTGCCTAGGACAAACTAAAATTTTCCCTTCCCATTGACTTTTTATACATATTTGCGCCTTTGCTATGGCAACACATTTATAAATAGGGGGTGGTTGTCATTGGCTTTTATGTTCGTCATGACATAAGTGATGTGTGTGCCAAATTTTATGTCTCTATGACAAAATAAATTCTTGGGTTCCATTATAAGTTTGTAGGGGGCGCTAGAGGGCCATTTCTAAAGCAAACCCTTTTATTTACATATCTTTGTGTACAGGTCGTGAATGTGCACAAACGTTTTTTGGGTCCAACTTGATCCGAGAAGGCGTTTGAGAGTTAACAGATAATTTATTACCACAAAAATGCCCGCCTCGTTACAGACTTGCCACACCCACACTCGATAAGATATTAAAAACAAACTGACAACTTTGGTTGGCACACGTGTCTAGATGATACTCACCAAATTTGGGGCCTTTTAGATGAAAACACATTGGGTTTAATCTTTTGACGCGAGGGGTGCGATTTAGTTGGGTGCGACTTTCACCCCACATGGCGGACTTCCTGTTCAGTTTAGGCTGTTGCTGTCATAGACTTTTCTGTTTGCCATGAGGTGTCCTATAAATGTACCAAGTTTCATTTTCCTACGTTGGAAAAAATTACTTTCACTTTCCATAGGCCAAATGTATTTTCATTTTCCAGGGGTCGCCATTGAGTCATTTCTTTTTATTATTTTTTCAAATACTTAAGATACATCAATATTTTGCCAGGCTTAAGTTTTGTGGCCAATAAAATTTACGTTTTGCGCACATTTACTGGGTCAAAATTAAGGATAATTTTGCAGAAAAATTTGCAGAAAAATAAAAATTAAATAAAAATATAAATTGAGCAAAAACAACAAGAAAAGGCATTGTCTATTTTGCACACGTGTGTTTAGCTCATTTTGCCTAAGTTTGGTGTTTGTGGAATGAAGCAGCTATTTTCTGTCAATTTTTAAAAGTGAGGTGTATTCAAAGCCGGTTCACATTTTCAATTCAAAATGGCTGCCTTCTCGTGTTTTATAGGGTGTGGTCCCCATTGGCTTTTATGTTCATAAGCCCATGCTGGATGTGTGTACCAAGTTTCATTTGCCTAGGACAAACTAAAATTTTCCCTTCCCATTGACTTTTTCCACATATTTGCGCCGTTGCTATGGCAACACATTTATAGATAGGGGGTGGTTGTCATTAGCTTTTATGTTTGTCATGACATAAGTGATGTGTGTGCCAAATTTTATGTCTCTATGACATACTAAATTCTTGGGTCCCATTATAAGTTTGTAGGGGGCGCTAGAGGGCCATTTCTAAAGCAAACCCTTTTATTTACATATCTTTGTATTCAGGTCATGAATGTGCACAAACGCCTTTTTGGGTCCAACTTGATCCGAGAAGGCGTTTGAGAGTTAACGGATAATTTATTACCACAAAAATGGCCGCCTCGTTACAGGCTTGCCACACCCACACCCGATAAGATATCAAAAACAAAATGACAGCTTTTGTTGGCACATGTGTCTAGATGATACTCACCAAAATTGGGGCCATTTAGACAAAAACACAATGAGTTGAATCTTTTGGCGTAAGGGGTGCGATTTAGGTGGCCGCGACTTTCACCCCACCTGGCGGACTTCCTGTTGAGTTTAGGCTGTGGCTGTCATAGACTTTTCTGTTTGTCCTGAGGTGTTCTATGGATGTACCAAGTTTTGTATTTCTACATTGGAAAAAATGTACTTTCACTTTCCATAGACCCAATGTATTTTGACTTTTCTAGGGGTCGCCAATGAGTCATTTTTCATATTATTTTTTCGGGGACTTCAAATACATAAATTTTTCGCCGACCTTGAACATTGGGCCCAATAAAAATGACTTTTCGTGCATGTTCACTGGGTCAAATTAAGGATCATTTTGCAGAAAAAAAAAAAAATAAAAATAATTAAAGCCGCGAGCGGCGATAAAGACCCTCGCCTCCCTTGCGACCGCGGAGGCACATATACTCGGAGGACTGCATTTCGTGCTTTAAAGCGTAAACTTCACAGTAATGTCGAATAACGCAAAAATAACCCTGTTCCTCTGCTTGACTCTTCTTCTGGCTGGAGCCTGCTTCATCACCTTGGGCCTGTGCTACTGCTGGGGCCTGTTACACCACCTTGTAATTTAGAGTTAAAAGGTCTCCACAATCCCTAGTTTTCCTGTGATCTGTCTTAACTTTTGAAAATAAAAGATTTTTCTTGGGCTGAGGCGAGGAAAACAAAGTACTGACTGGAGATTTGAGATGACTAAGAAATGCAAAATGGCCGCCTTCCGTGTGTGATAGGGTGTGGTCACATTTGGCTTTTTGTTCATAAGCACATGCTGGATGTGTGTACCAAGTTTCATTTGCCTACGACAAACTAAAATTTTCCCATCCCATTGACCTTTTCCACATATTTGGGGCGTTGCTATGGCAACACAGTTATAGATAGGGGGTGGTTGTCATTGGCTTTTATGTTCGTCATGACATAAGAGATGTGTGTACCAAATTTCATGTCTTTATGACAAACTAAATTCTTGGCTCCCATTATAAGTTTGTAGGGGGCGCTGGAGGGCCATTTCTAAAGATAATCATTTTATTTCCATATCTTTGTGTTCAGGTTATGAATGTGCACAAATGCCTTTTTGCGTCGAACTCGTTTCGAGAAACCGTTTGAGAGTTAAGAGATATTTTATCTGAACAAAAATGGCCACCTCGTTACGGGCTTGCCACACCCACACCTAATAAAAAAAATACAAATAAATTGATAATTTTTGTTGGCACTGGTGTCTAGATAATACTCACCAAATTTGGGTGCTTTTAGATGAAAACACGATGAGTTGAATCTTTTTGCGCGAGGGGTGCGATTTAGGTGGTTGCGACTTTCACCCCACATGGCGGACTTCCTGTTGAGTTTAGGCTGTGGCTGTCATAGACTTTTCTGTTTGCCCTAAAGTTTACTATGGATGTACCAAGTTTTATTTTTGTACATTAAAAAAAAATTACTTTCACTTTCCATAAGCATATTGTATTTTGACTTTTCTAGGGTCGCTACTGAGTCATTTTTCATATTTTTCCTGCGGACTTCATTTTAATACATTTTTACCGGGCTTGAATTTTGGGCAAAGTTTCCTGAGTTTCTCTGTTTTGTTAAAAAGAGAAGTGTATTTTTAGGCAATTCACATCTTCAATTCAAAATGGCCGCCTTCTCGTGTGTGATAGGGTGTGGTCACAAATGGCTTTTATGTTCATAAGCCCATGGTGGATGTGTGTACCAAGTTTCATTTGCCTATGACAAACTAAAATTTTCCCATCCCATTGACTTTTTCCACATATTTGGGGTGTTGCTATGGCAACGCAGTTATAGATAGGGAGTGGTTGTCATTGGCTTTTTTGTTCGTCATAACATAAGAGATGTGTGTACCAAATTTCATGTCTCTATGACAAACTAAATTCTTGGCTCCCATTATAAGTTTGTAGGGGGCGCTGGAGGGCCATTTCTAAAGATAACTCTTTTATTTACATATTTTTGTGTTCAGGTCACGAATATGCACAAACGCCTTTTTGCGTCCAACTCGATCCAAAAACCGTTTGAGAGTTAAGAGATATTTTATTACCACAAAAATGGCCACCTCGTTACGGGCTTGCCACACCCACACCTAATAAAACAAATAAAAATAAATGGATAATTTTTGTCGGCACTGGTGTCTAGATAATACTCACCAAATTTGGGTGCTTTTAGATGAAAACACGATGAGTTGAATCTTTTGAACGAGGGGTGCGATTTAGGTGGTTGCGCCTTTCACCCCACATGGCGGACTTCCTGTTGGGTTTAGGTGTGGCTGTCATCGACTTTTCTGTTTGCCCTAAAGTTTCCAATGGATGTACCAAGTTTCATTTTTGTACGTTGAAAAAATGTACTTTCACTTTCCATAAGCATAATGTATTTTGACTTTTCCAGGGTCGCCACTGAGTCATCTTTTCATATTTTTCTTGGACTTCATTTTCATAAATTTTTAGGGCCTGAATTTTGGGCAAAGTTTCCTGAGTTTTCGTGCATGTTCAGCGGGTCAAATTAGCCCTCAAAGAGCAGAAGAAGAATAATAATAATAATAACGGACGCTATCAGAAATAATAGACCCTTCCGGTTATCACCGGCTCGGGTCTAATTAAAGCCGCAAGCGGCGATAAAGGCCCTCGCCTCCCTTGCGACCGCGGGGACACATGTATTCGGAGGAATGCATTTCGTGCTTTAAAGCGTAAACTTCACAGTAATGTCAAATAACTGGGCCTGTGCCTCTGCTTGAATCTTCTTCTGGCTGGAGCCTGCTTCATCATCTCGGGCCTGTGCTACTGCTGGGGCCTGCTACACCACCTTGTATTTAGAGTTAAAGGTCTCCACATTCCCTGGTTTTCCTGGGATCTGTCTGAACTTATAAAAATAATAGATTATGTTTGGGCTAAGGCGAAAAACAAAATACTGACTGGAGATTTGCTCAGAAATCGCTGTACCCGCCTGTTAAGAAGTAAAAATGTAAATATTACTTGTCTAAAAACAAGTTTACAAGTTCCAAAAGATTCTGAAGAGCTTTCCAAGGCTCTAGTCTTGGCTCTGGAGGAGCGTCCTTTAAAGGAAGGATCCTGGCATTTTGTAAATGGCATTTATTTCCCAAAGTAATGGCTGCCTCTTCACAGGCTCATTACGACCACAGCCGTAAATGTATCAAAAACAAAATGACAACTTTGGTTGGCACTGTCTAGATAATACTCAACAAATTTGGGGCCTTTTAGAAAAAAACACATTGGGTTTAATCTTTTGACCCGAGGGGTGCAATTTAGGTGGTCCCGTGTTCCACCCCACCTGGCGGACTTCCTGTTGAGTTTAGGCTGTGGCTGTCATAGACTTTTCTGTTTGGCCTGAGGTGTCCTATGGATGTACCAAGTTTCATTTTTCTACGTTGGAAAAAATTACTTTCACTTTATATAGGCCGAATGTATTTTCATTTCCCAGGGGTCGCCACTGAGTCATTTCTTTTATTATTTTTTCAAATACTTAAGATACATCAATATTTCGCCAGGCTTAAGTTTAGTGGCCAATAAAATTAACTTTTGCGCACATTTACTGGGTCAAAATTAAGGACAATTTTGCAGAAAAATTTGCAGAAAAATAAAAATTAAATAAAAATATAAATTGAGCAAAAACAACAAGAAAAGGCATTGTCTATTTTGCACACAAGTGTTTAGCTCATTTTGCCTAAGTTTGGTGTTTCTTGAATGAAGCAGCTATTTTCTGTCAATTTTTAAAAGTGAGGTGTATTCTAACCCGGTTCACATTTTCAATTCAAAATGGCCGCCTTCTCGTGTGTGATAGGGTGTGGTCCCCATTGGCTTTTATGTTCATAAGCCCATGCTGGATGTGTGTACCAAGTTTCATTTGCCTAGGACAAACTAAAATTTTCCCTTCCCATTGACTTTTTCCACATATTTGCGCCGTTGCTATGGCAACAAATTTATAAATAGGGGGTGGTTGTCATTGGCTTTTATGTTCGTCATAACATAAGTGATGTGTGTACCAAATTTTATGTCTCTATTACAAACTAAATTCTTGGGTCCCATTATAAGTTTGTAGGGGGCGCTAGAGGGCCATTTCTAAAGCAAACCCTTTTATTTACATATCTTTGTGTTCAGGTCGTGAATGTGCACAAACACCTTTTTGGGTCCAACTTGATCCGAGAAGGCATTTGAGAGTTAAGGTATATTTTATTTTCACAAAAACGGCTGCCTCGTTACAGGTTTGCCACACCCACACCCGATAAGATATCAAAAACCAAATGACAAGTTTGGTTGGCACATGTGTCTAGATGATACTCACCAAAATTGGGGCCATTTAGATGAAAACACATTGGGTTTAATCTTTTGACCCGAGGGGTGCGATTTAGTTGGTCGCGCCTTTCACCCCACATGGTGGACTTCCTGTTGAGTTTAGGCTGTGGCTGTCATAGACTTTTCTGTTTGGCCTGAGGTGTCCTATGGATGTACCAAGTTTCATTTTTCTACGTTGGAAAAAATTACTTTCACTTTCCATAGGCCGAATGTATTTTCATTTCCCAGGGTCGCCACTGAGTCATTTCTTTTATTATTTTTTCAAATATTTAAGATACATCAATATTTTGCCAGGCTTAAGTTTAGTGGCCAATAAAATTAACTTTTGCGCACATTTACTGGCTCAAAATTAAGGACAATTTTGCAGAAAAATTTGCAGAAAAATAAAAATTAAATAAAAATATAAATTGAGCAAAAACAACAAGAAAAGGCATTGTCTATTTTGCACACAAGTGTTTAGCTCATTTTGCCTAAGTTTGGTGTTTCTTGAATGAAGCAGCTATTTTCTGTCAATTTTTAAAAGTGAGGTGTATTCTAACCCGGTTCACATTTTCAATTCAAAATGGCCGCCTTCGCGTGTGTGATAGGGTGTGGTCCCCATTGGCTTTTATGTTCATAAGCCCATGCTGGATGTGTGTACCAAGTTTCATTTGCCTAGGACAAACTAAAATTTTCCCTTCCCATTGACTTTTTCCACATATTTGCGTTATGGCAACACATTTATAAATAGGGGTGGTTGTCATTAGCTTTTATGTTCATGACATAAGTGATGTGTGTGCCAAATTTTATGTCTCTATGACATACTAAATTCTTGGGTCCCATTATAAGTTTGTAGGGGCGCTAGAGGGCCATTTCTAAAGCTAACCCTTTTATTTACATATCTTTGTGTTCAGGTCGTGAATGTGCACAAACGCCTTTTGAGTCCAACTTGATCCGAGAAGGCGTTTGAGAGTAAACGGATAATTTATTACCACAAAAATGGCCGCCTCGTTACAGGCTTGCCACACCCACACCCGATAAGATATCAAAAACAAAATGACAGCTTTTGTTGGCACATGTGTCTAGATGATACTCACCAAAATTGGGGCCATTTAGACAAAAACAATGAGTTGAATCTTTTGGCGTAAGGGTGCGTGCGATTTAGTTGGTCGCGACTTTCACCCCACATGGCGGACTTCCTGTTGAGTTTACACTGTGGCTGTCATAGACTTTTCTGTTTGCCCTGAGGTGTTCTATGGACCTACCAAGTTTTGTATTTCTACATTGGAAAAAATGTACTTTCACTTTCCATAGGCCCAATGTATTTTGACTTTTCTAGGGTCGCCACTGAGTCATTTTTCATATTTTTTTCAAGACTTCAAATACATAAATTTTTCACGATCTTGAACTTTGGGCCAAATAAAAATGACTTTTCGCGCATGTTCACTGGGTCAAATTGAGGATCATTTTGCAGAAAAAAATAAAATAAATAAATAAATAAATAAATAAATAATCCGAGCAAAACAATAGGCCCTCCCGGCTATCACCGGCTCGGGCCTAATAATAATAATAATAATAATAATAATAATAATAATAATAATAATTAAAGCATAGCGGCGATAAAGGCCCTCGCCTCCCTTGCGACGCGGGACACATGTACTCGGAGGATTGCATTTCGTGCTTTAAAGCGTAAACTTCACGATAATGTCAAATAACCGGGCCTGTGCCTCTGCTTGAATCTTCTTCTGGCTGGAGCCTGCTTCATCACCTCGGGCCTGTGCTACTGCTGGGGCCTGCTACACCACCTTGTAATTTAGAGTTAAAGGTCTCCACATTCCCTGGTTTTCCTGGGATCTGTCTAAACTTTTGAAAATAAAAGATTATGCTTGGGCTGAGGCGAGAAAAGTACAGGCTGGAGATTTGCAATGACTCAGAAAGCGCTGCACCCGCCTGTTAAAAAGTAAAAATGTAAATATTAGTTGTCTAAAATAACATGTTTACCAGTTCCAAAAGATTCTAAGGAGTTTTACAAGACTCTAGTCTTGGCTCTGGAGGAGCCTCCTCCAAAGGAAGCATCCTGGCATTTGGTAAATGGCATTTATTTCCCAAAGAAATGGCTGCCTCTTCCCAGGCTCATTACAACCACAGCCACAAATGTATCAAAAACAAACTGAAAACTTTATTGGCACTCGTGTCTAGATAATACTCACCAGATATTAGGCCGTTTAGATTAAAACACTTTGAGTTGAGTCTTTTGGCGTAAGGGGTGCGATTTAGGTGGCGCGCCTTTCACCCCACATGGTGGACTTCCTGTTCAGTTTAGGCTGTTGCTGTCATAGACTTTTCTGTTTGGCCTGAGGTGTCCTAGAAATGTACTAAGTTTCATTTTCCTACGTTGGAAAAAATTACTTTCACTTTCCATAGGCCGAATGGCATTTTCATTTTCCAGGGTCGCCACTGAGTCATTTCTTTTATTATTTTTTCAAATACTTAAGATACATCAATATTTCGCCAGGCTTACTTTTAGTGGCCAATAAAATGTACTTTTGCACATTTACTGGGTCAAAATTAAGGATAATTTTGCAGAAAAATTTGCAGAAAAATAAAAATTAAATAAAAATATAAATTGAGCAAAAACAACAACAAAAGGCATTGTCTATTTACCACACGTGTGTTTAGTTCATTTTGCCTAAGTTTGGTGTTTGTGGAATGAAGCAGCTATTTTCTGTCAATTCTTAAAAGTGAGGTGTATTTTAAGCCGGTTCACATTTTCAATTAAAAATGGCCGCCTTCTCGTGTGTGATAGGGTGTGGTCCCCATTGGCTTTTATGTTCATAAGCCCATACTGGATGTGTGTACCAAGTTTCATTTGCCTAGGACAAACTAAAATTTTCCCTTCCCATTGACTTTTTCCACATATTTGCGCGTTGCTATGGCAACACATTTGTAGATAGGGGTGGTTGTCATTGGCTTTTATGTTTGTCATGACATAAGAGATGGGTGTACCAAATTTCATGTCTCTATGACAAACTAAATTCTTGGGTCCCATTATAAGTTTGTAGGTGGTGCTAGAGGGCCATTTCTAAAGCTAACCCTTTTATTGACATATCTTTGTGTTCAGGTCATGAATGTGCACAAACGCCTTTTGGGTCCAACTTGATCCGAGAAGCGTTTGAGAGTTAAGGGATATTTTATTTTCAAAAATGGCCACGTTACACGCTTGCCACACCCACACCCGATAAGATATCAAAAACAAAATGACAACTTTGGTTGGCACATGTGTCTAGATGATACTCACTAAATTTGGGGCCATTTAGATGAAAACACATTGGGTTTAACCTTTTGACGCGAGGGGTGCGATTTAGTTGGTCGCACCTTTCACCCCACATGGTGGACTTCCTGTTCAGTTTAGGCTGTTGCTGTCATAGACTTTTCTGTTTGCCCTGAGGTGTCCTATGGATGTACCAAGTTTCATTTTCCTACGTTAAAAAAAAATACTTTCACTTTCCATAGGCTGAATGTATTTTCATTTTCCAGGGTCGCCACTGAGTCATTTCTTTTATTATTTTTTCAAATACTTAAGATACATCAATATTTTGCCAGGCTTGAGTTTAGTGGCCAATAAAATTTACTTTTTATGCACATTTTCTGGGTCAAAATTAAGGATAATTTTGCAGAAAAATTTGCAGAAAAATAAAAATAAATAAAAATATAAATTGAGCAAAAACAACAAGAAAAGGCATTGTCTATTTTGCACACAAGTGTTTAGCTCATTTTGCCTAAGTTTGGTGTTTGTCGAATGAAGCAGCTATTTTCTATCAATTTTTAAAATTGAGGTGTATTCTAAGGCGGTTCACATTTTTAATTCAAAATGGCTGCCTTCTTGTGTGTGTTAGGGTGTGGTCCCCATTGGCTTTTTGTTCATGAGCCCATGCTGGATGTGTGTACCAAGTTTCATTTGCCTAGGACAAACTAAAATTTTCCCTTCCCATTGACTTTTTCCACATATTTGCGCCGTTGCTATGGCAACAAATTTATAAATAGGGGGTGGTTGTCATTGGCTTTTATGTTCGTCATGACATAAGTGATGTGTGTACCAAATTTCATGTCTCCATGACAAACTAAATTCTTGGGTCCCATTATAAGTTTGTAGGTGGCGCTAGAGGGCCATTTCTAAAGCTAACCCTTTTATTGACATATCTTTGTGTTCAGGTCATGAATGTGCACAAACGCCTTTTTGGGTCCAACTTGATCCGAGAAGGCGTTTGAAGTTAAGGGATAATTTATTACCACAAAAATGTCCGCCTCGTTACAGGCTTGCCACACCCACACCCGATAAGATATCAAAAACAAAATGACAAGTTTTGTTGGCACATGTGTCTAGATGATACTCACCAAAATTGGGGCCATTTAGACAAAAACACAATGAGTTGAATCTTTTGGCGTAAGGGGTGCGATTTAGGTGGCCGCGCCTTTCACCCCACATGGCGGACTTCCTGTTGAGTTTACGCTGTGGCTGTCATAGACTTTTCTGTTTGCCCTGAGGTGTCCTATGGATGTACCAAGTTTTGTATTTCTACATTGGAAAAAATGTACTTTCACTTTCCATAGGCCCAATGTATTTTGACTTTTCTAGGGGTCGCCACTGAGTCATTTTTCATATTTTTTTCGGGACTTCAAAACATAAATTTTTCGCCGACCCTGAACTTTGGGCCCAATAAAAATGACTTTTCGTGCATGTTCACTGGGTCAAATTAAGGATCATTTTGCAGAAAAATAAAAATAAAAAAAAAAAAAAAAAAAAAAAAAAATAAAATAATCCGAGCAAAAACAATAGGCCCTCCCGGCTATCACCGGCTCGGGCCTAATAATTAAAGCCGCAAGCGGCGATAAAGGCCCTCGCCTCCCTTGCGACCGCGGGGACACATGTACTCGGAGGATTGCATTTCGTGCTTTAAAGCGTAAACTTCACGATAATGTCAAATAACCGGGCCTGTGCCTCTGCTTGAATCTTCTTCTGGCTGGAGCCTGCTTCATCACCTCGGGCCTGTGCTACTGCTGGGGCCTGCTACACCACCTTGTAATTTAGAGTTAAAGGTCTCCACATTCCCTGGTTTTCCTGGGATCTGTCTAAACTTTTGAAAATAAAAGATTATGCTTGGGCTGAGGCGAGAAAAGTACAGGCTGGAGATTTGCAATGACTCAGAAAGCGCTGCACCCGCCTGTTAAAAAGTAAAAATGTAAATATTAGTTGTCTAAAATAACATGTTTACCAGTTCCAAAAGATTCTAAGGAGTTTTACAAGACTCTAGTCTTGGCTCTGGAGGAGCCTCCTCCAAAGGAAGCATCCTGGCATTTGGTAAATGGCATTTATTTCCCAAAGAAATGGCTGCCTCTTCCCAGGCTCATTACAACCACAGCCACAAATGTATCAAAAACAAACTGAAAACTTTATTGGCACTGTCTAGATAATACTCACCAGATATTAGGCCGTTTAGATTAAAACACTTTGAGTTGAGTCTTTTGGCGTAAGGGGTGCGATTTAGGTGGCGCCTTTCACCCCACATGGTGGACTTCCTGTTCAGTTTAGGCTGTTGCTGTCATAGACTTTTCTGTTTGGCCTGAGGTGTCCTAGAAATGTACTAAGTTTCATTTTCCTACGTTGGAAAAAATTACTTTCACTTTCCATAGGCGAATGGCATTTTCATTTTCCAGGGTCGCCACTGAGTCATTTCTTTTATTATTTTTTCAAATACTTAAGATACATCAATATTTCGCCAGGCTTACTTTTAGTGGCCAATAAAATGTACTTTTGACATTTACTGGGTCAAAATTAAGGATAATTTTGCAGAAAAATTTGCAGAAAAATAAAAATTAAATAAAAATATAAATTGAGCAAAAACAACAACAAAAGGCATTGTCTATTTACCACACGTGTGTTTAGTTCATTTTGCCTAAGTTTGGTGTTTGTGGAATGAAGCAGCTATTTTCTGTCAATTCTTAAAAGTGAGGTGTATTTTAAGCCGGTTCACATTTTCAATTAAAAATGGCCGCCTTCTCGTGTGTGATAGGGTGTGGTCCCCATTGGCTTTTATGTTCATAAGCCCATACTGGATGTGTGTACCAAGTTTCATTTGCCTAGGACAAACTAAAATTTTCCCTTCCCATTGACTTTTTCCACATATTTGCGCCGTTGCTATGGCAACACATTTATAAATAGGGGGTGGTTGTCATTGGCTTTTATGTTTGTCATAACATAAGAGATGGGTGTACCAAATTTCATGTCTCTATGACAAATTAAATTCTTGGGTCCCATTATAAGTTTGTAGGTGGCGCTAGAGGGCCATTTCTAAAGCTAACCCTTTTATTGACATATCTTTGTGTTCAGGTCATGAATGTGCACAAACGCCTTTTGGGTCCAACTTGATCCGAGAAGCGTTTGAGAGTTAAGGGATATTTTATTTTCACAAAATGGCCACTTCGTTACACGCTTGCCACACCCACACCCGATAAGATATCAAAACAAAATGACAACTTTGGTTGGCACATGTGTCTAGATGATACTCACTAAATTTGGGGCCATTTAGATGAAAACACATTGGGTTTAACCTTTTGACGCGAGGGGTGCGATTTAGTTGGTCGCACCTTTCACCCCACATGGTGGACTTCCTGTTCAGTTTAGGCTGTTGCTGTCATAGACTTTTCTGTTTGCCCTGAGGTGTCCTATGGATGTACCAAGTTTCATTTTCCTACGTTAAAAAAAAATACTTTCACTTTCCATAGGCTGAATGTATTTTCATTTTCCAGGGTCGCCACTGAGTCATTTCTTTTATTATTTTTTCAAATACTTAAGATACATCAATATTTTGCCAGGCTTGAGTTTAGTGGCCAATAAAATTTACTTTTTATGCACATTTTCTGGGTCAAAATTAAGGATAATTTTGCAGAAAAATTTGCAGAAAAATAAAAAATAAATAAAAATATAAATTGAGCAAAAACAACAAGAAAAGGCATTGTCTATTTTGCACACAAGTGTTTAGCTCATTTTGCCTAAGTTTGGTGTTTGTCGAATGAAGCAGCTATTTTCTATCAATTTTTAAAATTGAGGTGTATTCTAAGGCGGTTCACATTTTTAATTCAAAATGGCTGCCTTCTCGTGTGTGATAGGGTGTGGTCCCCATTGGCTTTTTTGTTCATGAGCCCATGCTGGATGTGTGTACCAAGTTTCATTTGCCTAGGACAAACTAAAATTTTCCCTTCCCATTGACTTTTTCCACATATTTGCGCTTGCTGGCAACACATTTATAAATAGGGGTGGTTGTCATTGGCTTTTATGTTCGTCATGACATAAGTGATGTGTGTACCAAATTTCATGTCTCCATGACAAACTAAATTCTTGGGTCCCATTATAAGTTTGTAGGTGGCGCTAGAGGGCCATTTCTAAAGCTAACCCTTTTATTGACATATCTTTGTGTTCAGGTCATGAATGTGCACAAACGCCTTTTTGGGTCCAACTTGATCCGAGAAGGCGTTTTAGTTAAGGGATAATTTATTACCACAAAAATGTCCGCCTCGTTACAGGCTTGCCACACCCACACCGATAAGATATCAAAAACAAAATGACAAGTTTGGTTGGCACATGTGTCTAGATGATACTCACCAAAATTGGGGCCATTTAGACAAAAACACAATGAGTTGAATCTTTTGGCGTAAGGGGTGCGATTTAGGTGGCCGCCTTTCACCCCACATGGCGGACTTCCTGTTGAGTTTACGCTGTGGCTGTCATAGACTTTTCTGTTTGCCCTGAGGTGTCCTATGGATGTACCAAGTTTTGTATTTCTACATTGGAAAAAATGTACTTTCACTTTCCATAGGCCCAATGTATTTTGACTTTTCTAGGGGTCGCCACTGAGTCATTTTTCATATTTTTTTCGGGACTTCAAAAACATAAATTTTTCGCCGACCCTGAACTTTGGGCCCAATAAAAATGACTTTTCGTGCATGTTCACTGGGTCAAATTAAGGATCATTTTGCAGAAAAATAAAAATAAAAAAAAAAAAAAAAAAAAAAAAAAATAATAATAATCCGAGCAAAAACAATAGGCCCTCCCGGCTATCACCGGCTCGGGCCTAATAATTAAAGCAGCGCGATAAAGGCCCTCGCCTCCCTTGCGACGCGGGACACATGTACTCGGAGGATTGCATTTCGTGCTTTAAAGCGTAAACTTCACGATAATGTCAAATAACCGGGCCTGTGCCTCTGCTTGAATCTTCTTCTGGCTGGAGCCTGCTTCATCACCTCGGGCCTGTGCTACTGCTGGGGCCTGCTACACCACCTTGTAATTTAGAGTTAAAGGTCTCCACATTCCCTGGTTTTCCTGGGATCTGTCTAAACTTTTGAAAATAAAAGATTATGCTTGGGCTGAGGCGAGAAAAGTACAGGCTGGAGATTTGCAATGACTCAGAAAGCGCTGCACCCGCCTGTTAAAAAGTAAAAATGTAAATATTAGTTGTCTAAAATAACATGTTTACCAGTTCCAAAAGATTCTAAGGAGTTTTACAAGACTCTAGTCTTGGCTCTGGAGGAGCCTCCTCCAAAGGAAGCATCCTGGCATTTGGTAAATGGCATTTATTTCCCAAAGAAATGGCTGCCTCTTCCCAGGCTCATTACAACCACAGCCACAAATGTATCAAAAACAAACTGAAAACTTTATTGGCACTCGTGTCTAGATAATACTCACCAGATATTAGGCCGTTTAGATTAAAACACTTTGAGTTGAGTCTTTTGGCGTAAGGGGTGCGATTTAGGTGGCGCGCTTTCACCCCACATGGTGGACTTCCTGTTCAGTTTAGGCTGTTGCTGTCATAGACTTTTCTGTTTGGCCTGAGGTGTCCTAGAAATGTACTAAGTTTCATTTTCCTACGTTGGAAAAAATTACTTTCACTTTCCATAGGCGAATGGCATTTTCATTTTCCAGGGTCGCCACTGAGTCATTTCTTTTATTATTTTTTCAAATACTTAAGATACATCAATATTTCGCCAGGCTTACTTTTAGTGGCCAATAAAATGTACTTTTTGACATTTACTGGGTCAAAATTAAGGATAATTTTGCAGAAAAATTTGCAGAAAAATAAAAATTAAATAAAAATATAAATTGAGCAAAAACAACAACAAAAGGCATTGTCTATTTACCACACGTGTGTTTAGTTCATTTTGCCTAAGTTTGGTGTTTGTGGAATGAAGCAGCTATTTTCTGTCAATTCTTAAAAGTGAGGTGTATTTTAAGCCGGTTCACATTTTCAATTAAAAATGGCCGCCTTCTCGTGTGTGATAGGGTGTGGTCCCCATTGGCTTTTATGTTCATAAGCCCATACTGGATGTGTGTACCAAGTTTCATTTGCCTAGGACAAACTAAAATTTTCCCTTCCCATTGACTTTTTCCACATATTTGCGCCGTTGCTATGGCAACACATTTATAAATAGGGGGTGGTTGTCATTGGCTTTTATGTTTGTCATAACATAAGAGATGGGTGTACCAAATTTCATGTCTCTATGACAAATTAAATTCTTGGGTCCCATTATAAGTTTGTAGGTGGCGCTAGAGGGCCATTTCTAAAGCTAACCCTTTTATTGACATATCTTTGTGTTCAGGTCATGAATGTGCACAAACGCCTTTTTGGGTCCAACTTGATCCGAGAAGCGTTTGAGAGTTAAGGATATTTTATTTTCACAAAATGGCCACTTCGTTACACGCTTGCCACACCCACACCCGATAAGATATCAAAACAAAATGACAACTTTGGTTGGCACATGTGTCTAGATGATACTCACTAAATTTGGGGCCATTTAGATGAAAACACATTGGGTTTAACCTTTTGACGCGAGGGGTGCGATTTAGTTGGTCGCACCTTTCACCCCACATGGTGGACTTCCTGTTCAGTTTAGGCTGTTGCTGTCATAGACTTTTCTGTTTGCCCTGAGGTGTCCTATGGATGTACCAAGTTTCATTTTCCTACGTTAAAAAAAAATACTTTCACTTTCCATAGGCTGAATGTATTTTCATTTTCCAGGGTCGCCACTGAGTCATTTCTTTTATTATTTTTTCAAATACTTAAGATACATCAATATTTTGCCAGGCTTGAGTTTAGTGGCCAATAAAATTTACTTTTTATGCACATTTTCTGGGTCAAAATTAAGGATAATTTTGCAGAAAAATTTGCAGAAAAATAAAAATAAATAAAAATATAAATTGAGCAAAAACAACAAGAAAAGGCATTGTCTATTTTGCACACAAGTGTTTAGCTCATTTTGCCTAAGTTTGGTGTTTGTCGAATGAAGCAGCTATTTTCTATCAATTTTTAAAATTGAGGTGTATTCTAAGGCGTTCACATTTTTAATTCAAAATGGCTGCCTTCTCGTGTGTGATAGGGTGTGGTCCCCATTGGCTTTTTTGTTCATGAGCCCATGCTGGATGTGTGTACCAAGTTTCATTTGCCTAGGACAAACTAAAATTTTCCCTTCCCATTGACTTTTTCCACATATTTGCGCTTGCTATGGCAACACATTTATAAATAGGGGTGGTTGTCATTGGCTTTTATGTTCGTCATGACATAAGTGATGTGTGTACCAAATTTCATGTCTCCATGACAAACTAAATTCTTGGGTCCCATTATAAGTTTGTAGGTGGCGCTAGAGGGCCATTTCTAAAGCTAACCCTTTTATTGACATATCTTTGTGTTCAGGTCATGAATGTGCACAAACGCCTTTTGGGTCCAACTTGATCCGAGAAGGCGTTTGAGTTAAGGATAATTTATTACCACAAAAATGTCCGCCTCGTTACAGGCTTGCCACACCCACACCCGATAAGATATCAAAAACAAAATGACAAGTTTGGTTGGCACATGTGTCTAGATGATACTCACCAAAATTGGGGCCATTTAGACAAAAACACAATGAGTTGAATCTTTTGGCGTGGGGGTGCGATTTAGGTGGCCGCGCCTTTCACCCCACATGGCGGACTTCCTGTTGAGTTTACGCTGTGGCTGTCATAGACTTTTCTGTTTGCCCTGAGGTGTCCTATGGATGTACCAAGTTTTGTATTTCTACATTGGAAAAAATGTACTTTCACTTTCCATAGGCCCAATGTATTTTGACTTTTCTAGGGTCGCCACTGAGTCATTTTTCATATTTTTTTCGGGACTTCAAAACATAAATTTTTCGCCGACCCTGAACTTTGGGCCCAATAAAAATGACTTTTCGTGCATGTTCACTGGGTCAAATTAAGGATCATTTTGCAGAAAAATAAAAAAAAAAAAAATAAAAAAAATAAATAAATAAATAATCCGAGCAAAAACAATAGGCCCTCCCGGCTATCACCGGCTCGGGCCTAATTAAAGCATAGCGGCGATAAAGGCCCTCGCCTCCCTTGCGACCGCGGGGACACATGTATTCGGAGGAATGCATTTCGTGCTTTAAAGCGTAAACTTCACAGTAATGTCAAATAACTGGGCCTGTGACTCTGCTTGAATCTTCTTCTGGCTGGAGCCTGCTTCATCATCTCGGGCCTGTGCTACTGCTGGGGCCTGCTACACCACCTTGTATTTAGAGTTAAAGGTCTCCACATTCCCTGGTTTTCCTGGGATCTGTCTGAACTTATAAAAATAATAGATTATGTTTGGGCTAAGGCGAGAAAAACAAAATACTGACTGGAGATTTGCTCAGAAATCGCTGCACCCGCCTGTTAAAAAGTAAAAATGTAAATATTACTTGTCTAAAAACAAGTTTACAAGTTCCAAAAGATTCTGAAGAGCTTTCCAAGGCTCTAGTCTTGGCTCTGGAGGAGCGTCCTCTAAAGGAAGGATCCTGGCATTTGGTAAATGGCATTTATTTCCCAAAGTAATGGCTGCCTCTTCACAGGCTCATGACCACAGCCATAAATGTATCAAAAACAAAATGACAACTTTGGTTGGCACTCGTGTCTAGATAATACTCAACAAATTTGGGGCCTTTTAGAAAAACACATTGGGTTTAATCTTTTGACCCGAGGGGTGCAATTTAGGTGGTCCCGTGTTCCACCCCACCTGGCGGACTTCCTGTTGAGTTTAGGCTGTGGCTGTCATAGACTTTTCTGTTTGGCCTGAGGTGTCCTATGGATGTACCAAGTTTCATTTTTCTACGTTGGAAAAATTACTTTCACTTTCCATAGGCCGAATGTATTTTCATTTCCCAGGGTCGCCACTGAGTCATTTCTTTTATTATTTTTTCAAATACTTAAGATACATCAATATTTCGCCAGGCTTAAGTTTAGTGGCCAATAAAATTAACTTTTGCACATTTACTGGGTCAAAATTAAGGACAATTTTGCAGAAAAATTTGCAGAAAAATAAAAATTAAATAAAAATATAAATTGAGCAAAAACAACAAGAAAAGGCATTGTCTATTTTGCACACAAGTGTTTAGCTCATTTTGCCTAAGTTTGGTGTTTCTTGAATGAAGCAGCTATTTTCTGTCAATTTTTAAAAGTGAGGTGTATTCTAACCCGGTTCACATTTTCAATTCAAAATGGCCGCCTTCTCGTGTGTGATAGGGTGTGGTCCCCATTGGCTTTTATGTTCATAAGCCCATGCTGGATGTGTGTACCAAGTTTCATTTGCCTAGGACAAACTAAAATTTTCCCTTCCCATTGACTTTTTCCACATATTTGCGCCGTTGCTATGGCAACAAATTTATAAATAGGGGGTGGTTGTCATTGGCTTTTATGTTCGTCATAACATAAGTGATGTGTGTACCAAATTTTATGTCTCTATTACAAACTAAATTCTTGGGTCCCATTATAAGTTTGTAGGTGGCGCTAGAGGGCCATTTCTAAAGCAAACCCTTTTATTTACATATCTTTGTGTTCAGGTCGTGAATGTGCACAAACGCCTTTTTGGGTCCAACTTGATCCGAGAAGGCATTTGAGAGTTAAGGTATATTTTATTTTCACAAAAACGGCTGCCTCGTTACAGGTTTGCCACACCCACACCCGATAAGATAGCAAAAACAAAATTACAAGTTTGGTTGGCACATGTGTCTAGATGATACTCACCAAAATTGGGGCCATTTAGATGAAAACACATTGGGTTTAATCTCTTGACCCGAGGGGTGCGATTTAGTTGGTCGCGCCTTTCACCCCACATGGTGGACTTCCTGTTGAGTTTAGGCTGTGGCTGTCATAGACTTTTCTGTTTGGCCTTAGGTGTCCTATGGATGTACCAAGTTTCATTTTTCTACGTTGGAAAAAATTACTTTCACTTTCCATAGGCCGAATGTATTTTCATTTCCCAGGGGTCGCCAATGAGTCATTTCTTTTTATTATTTTTTCAAATATTTAAGATACATCAATATTTTGCCAGGCTTAAGTTTAGTGGCCAATAAAATTAACTTTTTGCGCACATTTACTGGGTCAAAATTAAGAACAATTTTGCAGAAAAATTTGCAGGAAAATAAAAATTAAATAAAAATATAAATTGAGCAAAAACAACAAGAAAAGGCATTGTCTATTTTGCACACAAGTGTTTAGCTCATTTTGCCTAAGTTTGGTGTTTCTTGAATGAAGCAGCTATTTTCTGTCAATTTTTAAAAGTGAGGTGTATTCTAACCCGGTTCACATTTTCAATTCAAAATGGCCGCCTTCTCGTGTGTGATAGGGTGTGGTCCCCATTGGCTTTTATGTTCATAAGCCCATGCTGGATGTGTGTACCAAGTTTCATTTGCCTAGGAGAAACTAAAATTTTCCCTTCCCATTGACTTTTTCCACATATTTGCGCCGTTGCTATGGCAACACATTTATAAATAGGGGGTGGTTGTCATTAGCTTTTATGTTCGTCATGACATAAGTGATGTGTGTGCCAAATTTTATGTCTCTATGACATACTAAATTCTTGGGTCCCATTATAAGTTTGTAGGTGGCGCTAGAGGGCCATTTCTAAAGCTAACCCTTTTATTTGCATATCTTTGTGTTCAGGTCGTGAATGTGCACAAACGCCTTTTTGAGTCCAACTTGATCCGAGAAGGCGTTTGAGAGTAAACGGATAATTTATTACCACAAAAATGGCCGCCTCGCAGGCTTGCCACACCCACACCCGATAAGATATCAAAACAAAATGACAGCTTTTGTTGGCACATGTGTCTAGATGATACTCACCAAAATTGGGGCCATTTAGACAAAAACAATGAGTTGAATCTTTTGGCGTAAGGGGTGCGATTTAGGTGGCGCGACTTTCACCCCACATGGCGGACTTCCTGTTGAGTTTACGCTGTGGCTGTCATAGACTTTTCTGTTTGGCCTGAGGTGTTCTATGGACCTACCAAGTTTTGTATTTCTACATTGGAAAAAATGTACTTTCACTTTCCATAGGCCCAATGTATTTTGACTTTTCTAGGGTCGCCACTGAGTCATTTTTCATATTTTTTTCGCGACTTCAAATACATAAATTTTTCGCCGATCTTAAACTTTGGGCCAAATAAAAATGACTTTTCGCGCATGTTCACTGGGTCAAATTGAGGATCATTTTGCAGAAAAAAAAAAATAAAAAAAAATAAAATAATCCGAGCAAAAACAATAGGCCCTCCCGGCTATCACCGGCTCGGGCCTAATAATAAAAAAAAAAAATAATCCGAGCAAAAACAATAGGCCCTCCCGGCTATCACCGGCTCGGGCCTTATTAAAGCCGCAAGCGGCGACAAAGGCCCTCGCCTCCCTTGCGACCGCGGGGACACATGTATTCGGAGGAATGCATTTCGTGCTTTAAAGCGTAAACTTCACAGTAATGTCAAATAACTGGGCCTGTGCCTCTGCTTGAATCTTCTTCTGGCTGGAGCCTGCTTCATCATCTCGGGCCTGTGCTACTGCTGGGGCCTGCTACACCACCTTGTATTTAGAGTTAAAGGTCTCCACATTCCCTGGTTTTCCTGGGATCTGTCTGAACTTATAAAAATAATAGATTATGTTTGGGCTAAGACGAGAAAAACAAAGTACTGGCTGGAGATTTGCTCAGAAATCGCTGCACCCGCCTGTTAAAAAGTAAAAATGTAAATATTACTTGTCTAAAAAACAAGTTTACAAGTTCCAAAAGATTCTGAAGAGCTTTCCAAGGCTCTAGTCTTGGCTCCAAAGGAAGGATCCTGGCATTTTGTAAATGGCATTTATTTCCCAAAGAAATGGCTGCCTCTTCACAGGCTCATTACGACCACAGCCGTAAATGTATAAAAAAACAAAATGACAACTTTGGTTGGCACTCATGTCTAGATAATACTCAACAAATTTGGGGCCTTTTAGAAAAAAACACATTGGGTTTAATCTTTTGACCCGAGGGGTACGATTTAGGTGGTCCCGTGTTCCACCCCACCTGGCGGACTTCCTGTTGAGTTTAGGCTGTGGCTGTCATAGACTTTTCTGTTTGGCCTGAGGTGTCCTATGGATGTACCAAGTTTCATTTTTCTACGTTGGAAAAAATTACTTTCACTTTCCATAGGCCGAATGTATTTTCATTTCCCAGGGGTCGCCACTGAGTCATTTCTTTTTATTATTTTTTCAAATACCTAAGATACATCAATATTTCGCCAGGCATAAGTTTAGTGGCCAATAAAATTAACTTTTTGCGCACATTTACTGGGTCAAAATTAAGGACAATTTTGCAGAAAAATTTGCAGAAAAATAAAAATTAAATAAAAATATAAATTGAGCAAAAACAACAAGAAAAGGCATTGTCTATTTTGCACACAAGTGTTTTTCTTGAATGAAGCAGCTATTTTCTGTCAATTTTTAAAAGTGAGGTGTATTCTAACCCGGTTCACATTTTCAATTCAAAATGGCCGCCTTCTCGTGTGTGATAGGGTGTGGTCCCCATTGGCTTTTATGTTCATAAGCCCATGCTGGATGTGTGTACCAAGTTTCATTTGCCTAGGACAAACTAAAATTTTCCCTTCCCATTGACTTTTTCCACATATTTGCGCCGTTGCTATGGCAACACATTTATAAATAGGGGGTGGTTGTCATTAGCTTTTATGTTCGTCTTGACATAAGTGATGTGTGTGCCAAATTTTATGTCTCTATGACATACTAAATTCTTGGGTCCCATTATAAGTTTGTAGGTGGCGCTAGAGGGCCATTTCTAAAGCTAACCCTTTTATTTACATATTTTTGTGTTCAGGTCGTGAATGTGCACAAACGCCTTTTTGAGTCCAACTTGATCCGAGAAGGCGTTTGAGAGTTAACGGATAATTTATTACCACAAAAATGGCCGCCTCGTTACAGGCTTGCCACACCCACACCCAATAAGATATCAAAACAAAATGACAGCTTTTGTTGGCACATGTGTCTAGATGATACTCACCAAAATTGGGGCCATTTAGACAAAAACAATGAGTTGAATCTTTTGGCGTAAGGGGTGTGATTTAGGTGGCGCGACTTTCACCCCACATGGTGGACTTCCTGTTGAGTTTAGGCTGTGGCTGTCATAGACTTTTCTGTTTGCCCTGAGGTGTCCTATGGATGTACCAAGTTTTGTATTTCTACATTGGAAAAAATGTACTTTCACTTTCCATAGGCCCAATGTATTTTGACTTTTCTAGGGGTCGCCACTGAGTCATTTTTCATATTTTTTCGACTTCAAATACATAAATTTTTCACGATCTTGAACTTTGGGCCAAATAAAAATGACTTTTCGCGCATGTTCACTGGGTCAAATTGAGGATCATTTTGCAGAAAAAAAAAAATAATAATAATCCGAGCAAAAACAATAGGCCCTCCCGGCTATCCCTGGCTCGGGCCTAATAAGCATGGTGGCGACAGCAGCACGTAACAAGGCGTATGATCATTTAAAAGAATTGTATGATTGCGCCTTGATGATTACTGTCCTGTTTTTCTTTTAATAATTCATTAAAAAAGACCATTCAAGCAGCATGTTTTTCCTCATGTTTTTGAGAATGTACTGTAGGGTTGAAAGCTGCAGCTGCTACTAGTGTGGAGTGAATGAACAGCAACAAAGCATTAAAGCAACAATGGGCAAATGCTCTCCCCTCAATTCTAATGTAAACCATGGTTTGATAAGGATTCAAAATTGGATATGAAGATGAAATCTGACGCATAGCTTCATTGTTAAAACTGATAAAATAATTGCTGTCTGTGATTCTACTGTATATGGGCTGTGGCAATAATTTTGAAAAATAATAGCTCGCAGCAACATATGGAAAAAAATTACTAAGAAATAGTTCATTTTTGGAACTGTGAACTTAGTTCAAAATTTTGAAGTTTGAACTATGAACTGAACTAGTTCATTTTAAAATTTGTGAACTAAACTTTGAACTAGTTCTTGTAGAAAGTAAACTTTCCCAACACTGATGGTGCTCCTCGGTGGTATTATGCGGTTTTGTGGGTTATTGATGTTTGATGCATGCATTTTATGGTATCTTATGTTTTATCTGCCCAGGGACTGCAGATGGAAATTAGCTTTAGCTAAATCTGGTGTAATGCATATTTTCTTTGGTTAGTTTAATGTGCACATGGTCCCTGTCAAATAAATAATAAACTAAACTGTTCTCCAACAGTTATGTGCAGACAATGGGTTTTAAATGGCTTTACTTTGCACATCAGATTAAATGTTACAGGTTCCTATGGTTCATCCTCAGTGTGATGAGATAAATCATTAGAGCTGTTTCTCAGGACCAGCCAAACTTTTTCAAACCGGGAGTATAGCCACAGGTGTGCTGGTGCCAACCAAAGTGGCGGCTGGCACACCCCAAATTTTGATGCAGAAATATTTTAAAAAGCCATTGCAAAGTTTATTGTTAACTTTGTATAAATATAAAAGACCTTTTATTACTATAACTGGTAAAACATCCCTGATAAGGGAGAGCTGCAGTTTGGGGTCAATCTGATATAATTTAACTTAAGCTTGAGAGCGACATCTGGTCATTTTACACGTGAGCTGTCCTTTTTACAGGTTTGTTGACAATAAAATCAGAGCAGTATGAAAAAGCCTGCTAAGCAGTTTGTTTTTTTCCTTTTTGGGATGGTACAACCAGACATTGTTCATTAGCTGAGCGCAGGGTAGGAACATAGGTCTGTATCAGTGATTGAAGATATGAGGGGGCGGAGCGAGTGGTGGTCTTGTAGGCCAAGAGCATAGCTTTGAACTTGATGCAGAAATCAACCGGGAGCCAGTGTAACCTAATGAAGAGAGGAGTTACGTGCGCTCTCTTCGGTTCTTTAAAGACCACTATTGCTGCTGCATTCTGAATAAGCTGCAGAGGTTTGGTTGTGCAGGCAGGGAGTCCAAATGCTCTTAGAGATATTTTAAAACATTGTTTGTCTTCTGAGACATAAAACTCTATTTTTAGACAAACATTTTTGAATGCACAGTGGAGGTGTTATCCTTGGCTTAAGTGCACATAACTTCAGTCCTTCTACAACTATAATATATGTGATATGGGGACTTAAGTCCACAATCTAAACCTGAGACTCAATCTAGGTAATAATATATTACCTAGATTATAATAATAATTAAATATATATAAAATGTATAATATATATACATTAATTTTGTTGGTTTGGAACCAAGACTATGCTCATTTACTAGTGTGTTTGGGGTCATTGTCTTGTTGAAACAACTGTTTCAAGAGCATGTCTTCTTCAGCAGAAGCCATCATGACCTCTTCAAGTATTTTGACATATGCAAACTGATCCATGATCCCTGGCAGTGTTAAATAGGCCCAACACCATAGTGTTGAGAAGAGAAACATGCCCATATCATGAAGCTGCTACACTGTCTTCACTGTGTACTGTGGCTTGCATTCAGAGTTTGGGGGTCGTCTCACAAACTGTCTGTGGCCCTTGTTTCTCCATTTCTCTTTAGGCCAGTTGATGTGTTCTTTGGCAAATTGTAACCTCTTCTGACATGCTTTTTTTTTTTTTTTTTAACAGAGGGACTTTGCGGGGGATTCTTGAAAATAGATTAGCTGTTTTCTTCGACCTCTCTCTGGTTTTGCTCTTCATTTTAAGGCATTGGAGCTGAACAGCCTATACTTTTTTGCACCTCTTTATATGTTTTCCCCTACTTTTAATCAAAGTACGCTGTTCTTCTGAACTAGGGAGAGCTAGTGGAGTATATGTAGCCCAGGATGAGTGCTCCTGAGCGGGTAGGGTTAGCCTAAAAATAAAAAAAAACATTCTCCCTGGGGGCCAGGAGATGGGACAGGCACTCCTGCAAATGTAGTACGAGAACAGGTGCCTGTCCTGGACTGGTTCGAGTGCAGAGTCCCTTCTTCTCAAAAAAAAAAAAAAAACTAAGTGCTGTGGGGTACCAGATGCACAAAAAAATAATTTTGTGTCCTGCCACACACAGCCAACAGTTTGCCATTTCTCACTGTTACATCACTTTGTTTCAACCATAAGTATATTTTGTCAGGCTTTTTAGCATTACTTTCCTTGTGCTCCTTACTGTCCCACATAAACCAGTCTTCCTTTCAGCTAATTTACTTGCAATGGCTGGCAAATTATATTAACTGTCCATAAACAGATGAAGCCCCTTGTAGTTACAATGGGACAAAGTTTGCAGACTACTCATTGGGCGGCACTTATGTCACCAGCTTCATCATTATGCTGTCCAGTGTTTTATAAGCACTGCAAAACATACCCTGACCGGCTACTCAATACATATGCCCGGAAGCCATAATTATTCAGTTTTCTGGGATTATATTGTTTAAGGATTGATTTTCGCTTGAATGCTATTGTCATCTCATTTAAGGAAAGCTCCCTGAGAGGGCTGTAAACTGCTGAAAAGTGAGGGACTATTGTTTAAATTATTTCAAGAACTTTAAAGAGTTTAACATGCCCTGGCTGATCTTTTTTTGCGATCTTTCCTTGTAAAAACAAACAGGACACTAAGTCTTCTCTGGGTGTCTTGTTTCTAAAAAACAAGGCACTATGCAGCGCCTGGAAATAATTTCAAATTGTCAAAGGTTAATCCATGAGGGGGAATTTTTCGGGTTCAAAGAACCTTTCTAAGTGTCTGAAAAGATCAAAAGCATAAGTGGTTTAATCCGTGAGGAATTTGTGACGGGTTCTGATCACTACAGTTGTTTTTCTATTTTGTGTGAGTTCCAAGCTTGGAAAAGCAGCTTGAATTCAGGTACTTCCTTGAAGATTCCTGTCTTCTATTATGGCCTCGTTATCGTTATATCCATTCATGCTTTGCCAGGTTCTATGTCTCTTTATCTTTAAACGTCTTTGTATTCTTCCGAGGGAGCAATTTTTACATACTTTTACATTTACATTTAGTCATTTAGCAGACACTTACATCCAAAGCAACTTATATTTTGACTTACATAAAAATATGCCCTGAGAAAGAAGCAGACCGTTTTCCTTTTTCACATAAATATTAAACCAGTCCTTGTATTTGGCTGTGGACGTGGAGCTTGCATTTGACCCTATCTAGAGATCGAAGCAAACTGTATTCTTTACACATAAATATAATTTCCTTCTTAGAGTTTTCTCTACTCTTTTCTCATTTCAGTTGCTGTTTCATCATTTTTGGTACATTCCAACCACTTTTATCGATCTATTAAAACATATATCAAACTTTGTCTCCAAAGGAAAGTCCGAACTCATTTGTGACATTTATCATTCTGTATTTGTGTACAGTTGAAGTCCTCAAAACTGTCCATAGAGGTTTTTGTCCCCAATCTAGTGGTTTAAATTCTGATGGGACAAAAGTTGTTTGAATCTAAAATCTCATGTGATTTTTATTATGTGGCTCTCCCAATATCACATTGCACTTGTGTAACAGTGTTATTTTTTCAAAGTTAAGTTTTGTCAAAATTAGCCTATTTCATGCTATTATTCTACCCATCTGTTATAATTCTCTAAGCTTTTATTTTGAAAGTGCCTATAGTGGCCAGGTGGTTACTGTAGCAACGTTTTTCAGCTCATCAATAATCATTAAAGGGCAATGTTTAAACAGAAAAGTGTGCATTTACTTGTAAAGTAATGTTCAATGACAATAAACAATCAGTCTAAAAATATAATATATTAACCACAGACACAAACAGAAAGGACTTGGCTACTGATGTTAGCGTTCATCAGTTACCTGCTAATTGTTGCTTAAAAAGTCTATAGTTGGTCATCTAATATGGATATACACTCACCTAAAGGATTATTAGAAACACCTGTTCAAATTCTCATTAATGCAAAAATCTAATCAACCAATCACATGGCAGTTGCTTCAGTGCATTTAGGGGTGTGGTCCTGGTCAAGACAATCTCCTGAACTCCAAACTGAATGTCAGAATGGGAAAGAAAGGTATAAGGTAGGGATTTTCATGCACAACCATTTCTAGGGTTTACAAAGAATGGTGTGAAAAGGGGAAAACATCTAGTATGCAGCAGTCCTGTGGGTGAAAATGCCTTGTTGATTCTAGAGGTCAGAGGAGAATGGGCCGACTGATTCAAGCTGATAGAAGAGCAACTTTGACTGAAATAACCACTCGTTACAACCGAGGTATGCAACAAAACATTTGTAAAGCCACAACACGCACAACCTTGAGGCGGATGGGCTACAACAGCAGAAGACCCCACCGGGTACCACTCATCTCCACTACAAACAGGAAAAAGAGGCTACAATTTGCACAAGCTCACCAAAATTGGTCACTGGAAACTGGAAAAACGGTGCCTGGTCTGATGAGTCTTGATTTCTGTTGAGACATTCAGATGGTAGAGTCAGAATTTGGCGTAAACAGAATGAGAATATGGATCCATCATGCCTTGTTACCACTGTGCAGGCTGGTGCTGGTGTAATGGTGTGGGGAATGTTTTCTTGGCACTTTAGGCCTATTAGTGCCAATTGGGCAACGTTTAAATGCCACGGCCTACCTGAGCATTGTTTCTGACCATGTCCATCCCTTTATGACCACCATGTACCCATCCTCTGATGGCTACTTCCAGCAGGATAATGCACCATGTCACAAAGCTCGAATCATTTCAAATTGGTTTCTTGAACATGACAATGAGTTCACTGAACTAAAATGGCCCCCACAGTCACTAGATCTCAACCCAATAGAGCATCTTTGGGATGTAGTGGAATGAGAGCTTTGTGCCCTGTATGTTCATTCCACAAATCTCCATTAAATGCAAGATGTTATCCTCTCAATATGGGCCAACTTTTCTAAAGAATGCTTTTAGCACCTTGTTGAATCAATGCCACGTAGAATTAAGGAGGTTCTGAAGGTGAAACACAGTGTTATTGGAATATATTATATCGTTATATTAATTCAGAGAGACACGGAGCCAGATTATATTTTAACAAGCAATGGCCAGGTTTTAATCCTTGCAAGAATTGAAGCAAAGCAGACACAGTAACAAGGGTACAGCGGGAGGTTTGCTTAAAGATGTAAACATAACATGGGACAGCACAGTGACGTCCTTGGCAGTAGCGGTTTTGGGCATGGGCGAACCGGGCAGCCACCCGGGGCGTCAATTACATTGGGGGCGGCAGCACGAGCAGATTAATAATAAAAAAAATAATAATAAAAAAATAAAAAAAATTTTAAAAAATCCTCTGCGTCGCGAAGCGGTTTTTCATCATTTATATCATTTCACTGTGTGTGTAATTGGCGAATTGGCGCTCCCTGCAGCTGCCGGCGCCCCTGCTTGCTGTAAATGACATGTACCATGCACAGAAGCTGTGTGTTGTGAGAGAAGTGTAAAAGTGGGTGGGGCGTGAGGCGCGGTGATATTTCACCTATGGGTCTCTCTCAAATGGAACGGACAGGGCGGGGGGGAGGGTGGACGGGGATCCACACTATATAATTAATAATAATAGGCTAAAGTCAGTCACACACCTAGACTTTCTTCCAAATAATGCACATTTCATTCATAATGTTATAATACAGGCCTATAGTTCCTGCAAGTTAAACTAGGTAATACAAAACAATTATGCGGTCATCAAGGTGAATTGGTTTAGTCTTGACTTCTGGTCGTGAGTGACAGTTGGGGGGATGGGAAATCTGTTGATTGTCGAGTGCGGCCAAATAAACAGAGATGGATAAAAAAAGGTCTAAGCCATCAGGTGCCCAATTTCGAAAAAAAAAAGAAAAGAAGAAGAGGATAAACGAGCAAAAGATAAAGGTATGCAACTATGTTCTCTCTCTCTGTATGATTACAGTATCCATTTCATGAATAAAGGGCTAATGACGTTAATTGGTGGTGGGTATAATTCTTTGTTAGCCTTTTTGCTAATGATGCTTGCTATGCTTATACAACAATAATTTGGTTTCAACTCACTCACGAGATCTAATTTATAATATTGTACTTTGAAATAAAACTGTTACAAGTTCAGTTATTATTTCTACCTGTTGGTTTAACGTTATGGTCCTGTAAATAACCAACAGCATTTTCAAATCTGTAGGTTAAAGACAAATATTTGCTATTTATTTGCTACACAGTGTGCTAAGTATAGTTTCCTAAGTATAGTTTTACAAGTCCTAACTAAAAGTGTGTCATGCATAGAATTTGAGGCAGTAACTAAAGAGCTAATGGTTCATCCACAAGTTAGATTAATATACAAATTAAAATATTCTGAAACCCAAAACGTTTTTGGTGATTAAAAAATAAAATCCCATTGTTTTTGCCTGTACATATAATTTAAAGTCATTTTATTTTTAAACAACTGAGTCAATATATATATTTTTTACCATTTGTTTCTATGCTCTAAACCATGTGATGACATGGGGTAAATAAATGTTTTTCTGGGTCTAGGAGGGTATAGTGTGTAATGACAGACATTTAGTGTGTAAGAGCATGTTTATGTAACCCTTCTATTATGTTTTGAGTCAATTTGACCCCAGGCTGTTTTAGCTTTATGAAACATTATCCTGTGGTCTCCTCCCGTGGGCCCACCACCTGCAGGAGGAACCGTAAGGGGCCGGTGCAATGTGGATTGGGTGGCAGTCGAAGGCAGGAGCCTCGACAACCCAATCCCCGGACACAGAATCTGGCTCTAGGGACATGGAATGTCACCTCGCTGGCGGGTAAGGAGCCTGAGCTTGTGCGGGAGGTTGAGAGATACCGACTAGAGATAGTCGGGCTCACCTCCACGCACAGCTTGGGCTCTGGAACCCAAATCCTCGAGAGAGGCTGGACTCTCCACTATTCTGGAGTTGCCTGCGGTGAGAGGCGGCGGCTGGTGTGGGTTTGCTCATTGCCCCCGGCTCAGCCGCCATGTGTTGGAGTTCACCCGGTGAAGAGGGTCGCTTCCCTGCGCCGGGTCGGGGATAGGTCTCTCACTGTTGTTTGTGCTTACGGGCCAAATGGCAGTGCAGAGTACCCGGCCTTCTTGGAGTCTCTGGGAGGGGTGCTGGAAAGTGCTCCGACCGGGTACTCCGTCGTTCTACTGGGGGACTTCAACGCTCACGTGGGTGGCGACAGTGACACCTGGAGGGGCGTGATTGGGAGGAACGGTCCCCCTGATCCGACCGTATGTCTTGGACACTCGGGTGAAGAGAGGGGCGGAGCTGTCAACTGATCACCACCTGGTGGTGAGTTGGATCCGATGGCGGGGGAGAAGGTCGGACAGACTTGGCAACGTTTGGCCGAGTCCCTGTCAGAGAGATCTTCGACCAGATCCCGAGGAGACTGGAGACATTGAGTCCGAGTGGACCATGTTTTCCACCTCCATTGTCGACGCAGCCACTCGAAGCTGTGGCCGCAAAGTCTCCGGTGCCTGTCGTGGCGGCAATCCCCGAACCCGGTGGTGGACAACGGAAGTAAGGGAGGCCGTCAAGCTGAAGAAGGAGACCTATCGAGCCTGGTTGGCTTGTGGAACTCCTGAGGCAGCTGATAGGTACCGGCAGGCCAAGCGAGCTGCAGCACGGGTGGTTGTGGAGGCAAAAACTCGGGTCTGGGAGGAGTTCGGTGAGGCCATGGAAAAGACTCGGTCGGCCTCAAGAAATTCTGGCAAACCGTCCGGCGCCTCAGGAGGGAAGCAGTGCCCTGCCAACACTGTTACAGTGGAGGTGGGAATTTGCTGACCTCAACTGGGGATATTGTTGGTTGGTGGAAGGAATACTTGAGGATCTCCTCAACCCCACCGTCCACGTCTTCCACTCAGGGCTCAGAGGTGGACTCGTCCATCACTTGGGCTGAAGTCACTGAGGTAGTTGGGAAGCTCCTCGGTGGCAAGGCACCGGGTGGATGAGATACGCCTGAGTACCTCAAGTCTCTGGATGTTGTGGGGCTGTCTTGGCTGACACGCCTCTGCAACATCACGTGGCGTTGGGGACAGTACCTCTGGACTGGCAGAAGGGGGACCGGAGGGTGTGTTCCAACTACAGAGGGATCACACTCCTCAGCCTCCCCGGGAAAGTCTATGCCAGGGTACTGGAGAGGAGAATGCGGCCGATAGTCGAACCTCAGATCCAGGAGGAACAATGCAGTTTTCGTCCCGGTCGTGGAACACTGGACCAGCTCTATACCCTCTCCAGGGTGCTGGAGGGATTATGGGAGTTTGCCCAACCAGTCCACATGTGCTTTGTGGATCTGGAGAAGGCATTCGACTGTGTCCCTCGCGGTGCCCTGTGGGGGGTGCTCTGGGAGTATGGAGTCCGGGGCCCTTTGCTAAGGGCTGTCCGGTCCCTGTACGACTGGAGCAGGAGCTTGGTTCGCATTGCCGGCAGTAAGTCAGACCTGTTCCCGGTGAATGTTGGACTCCGGCTGGGCTGCCCTTTGTCACCGGTCCTGTTCATTATCTTTATGGACAGGATTTCTAGGCGCAGCCAGAGGCCGGAGGGAGTCTGGTTTGGGGACCACAGGATCTCGTCTCTGCTTTTTGCAGATGATGTTGTCCTGTTGGCTCCATCAAGCCAGGACCTTCAATGTTCACTGGGGCGGATTGCAGCCGAGTGTGAAGCGGCTGGGATGAGGATCAGCACCTCCAAGTCTGAGACCATGGTTCTCAGTCGGAAAAGGGTGGCTTGCCCCCTCCAGGTTGGTGGAGAGCTCCTGCCTCAAGTGGAGGAGTTTAAGTATCTCGGGGTCTTGTTCACGAGTGAGGGAAGGAAGGAGCGTGAGATCGACAGACGGATCTGTGCAGCTTCTGCAGTAATGCGGTCGCTCAAAAGGGGGTCTCGCCTAGGGTGTATTTCAATGTAGAACCGCCACTGGTCCTTCGTGAGAGGCATTCACAACGGTCCAGGTGCAGAAGTCCCGTCACAAGCCATGTCTCAACCTAGTTATGTCTAAATTATGCTTGGATTAGCACGAAGGACATGACATGAATTTGACATGACCTGAAGAGAACTATAAGCCCCCAGTAACAATAAACAATAAAATTTAAATTTCTTATAACAGGGGGTCAAACACAGTATTAGTATGGTGTTCCTAATAATCCTTTAGGTGAGTGTATGTAGGAACATGTAAATATGCTTAAGCGGTAACCCCAATAAAACTACTTAAAAGGGGCAATACATAACTTTTTAAGCTCAAATAACATTTTTATTTTCCCAAATATGAGCCGACCATAATTAGATGAGACGACTAAGACCTTCTTTGTTCAAAAACTGTTGTCTTCATGAGCCTGTAGGCTCATATTTATATTTTGCCCGGAAATCTACCCGGATGTTACGTAGTGCGCGTTCCCGTGTACAGCGCTGAATTCCCGGGATAGCCCCCATTACAGCGAGCCTGATCAGCAAGCATTGTAAGGAGATGGACTCTACAAGAAACAAAAAACAACCACCGGCCTCTAGCACTGCTCAGACACCAACAGTGACCCCTTTAAAAAAATACAAAAACATAACATGTTTAATTGAGCAAGGCACTCAGAGGAAAACAGAAGTGTGACCAACGTAGGGGAAAAACAAGAGTGAATATAGACAGAGCATTTGAACCATGGAGAGAGCTACGGTCTACTTTGGGAATAAAAACGGATCCTGAGCCATGACAACTTTATAAATTTAGCCAGGATGTAATATAGGATGTAACTGTTATCACAGCCCATCTAATGCTAACTCTGTCACATGTCTTGTGTTCTTGCCATTGCATCATTAGATCCACTTCACTTATGCCCAATTACTGATGTGTCATGGAAATTACATTTGCAGGTCCCTGATGATAATAAGTACAAAATACAAAAGAGCGAGGGAATAAAGTAAACATTTATAGTGTGATTAGCTGTGCGTCTGCCTTTATTTGTATGTTTGGTCACTAATTATCAATTGGTGGTCTAGTTGTAAATTGTAGGTAAAGGATAAATGTTATTATAATGACACTGTTAAATGTAATGCTTTTGTAAATGTGATGAGATTGTATAAGGCAGCAGTCTAATAATGGTTGAATTGTTTACAGCTATGAGAAAAATACAGTGGCTAAGGGTCAGGGGCCACATACATCCACACTAAGAAAAGACATAGGATTGACACAGCATCCTGATTCAATCACTGCATGCAAATCTGACAGTTTTCATTTAGTATTACACAAAAACTAAAGTCAGACTGTAATTTTACTAGTGTTTCAACAAAGTATGACAATTACATTTCAATTTTGATTATTCTGATAATGACATTCACTCCAGCTCAATAATGTGTTTAGTTTTGCTGTAACACAATTTATTTCCTTTGTCAACAGTTCCAAATTGAGGGAGTGCAACCACTGGATAAAGTGTTGGAGGTTTTGGAAGCAATCTAAATGTAACTATGTAAATGTCTCTATCTCTCAATTGATTGATCTACCAGTTTAATTTTTGAAAAAAAAAAATCTTGTCCGAAACAAAAAGGATAAGGGTACATGTAAATGTAACCTTTGATCCTTGAGCATTAGCATTTCCATGGGCCTTGTGTCTCAACCATATAGAAGGGTGGGAATTGAGTCAAACAGGGACACCTAACACATGAAAAGGTGTGAACAGTGTGAGGAACAATGAGTGTCATTGCAAAGAGTTGTACGTATTTTTTCTATAATTTATTTCTGTTTAGCGTGAAATCAATAGAGCTTTGGAAGGACTCTGTACTAGTAGACGAGGAGCAAGCAAACAGTCTTAAAAACAGTGTGTAAGTGACTAAATGTAACCGTTGTACTTCTGCGTTGTGTTAGTGATCACGAGACACGATGGAAACTTTGGAGACTTTCTCCGTTTAATCTGGATAGAAATAATAAAATACTGCTCAACATGTGCCTCTTTTTACTCGGTCCAGCCCCAAACTCTTCCAACACGGAATTTACAAAAGGGGAGACATTACATACCTGGATAGAAATAATAAAATACTGCTCAACATGTGCCTCTTTTTACTCGGTCCAGCCCCAAACTGTAGAAAACAGTGAACGAGTTAGCTAACCCTTGTCACATTAAACTAAAACATAGAACCAACATCGATGCGCAATATAAACTTAATTGGCAATATAACATTACAACAATGATAATTTATAACAAAATAATAAAAAAAATGACATTTAAAACAGAGGATTACACTGGCTAACTTACCTCTTCCAACACGGAATTTACAAAAGGGAAGAGGAAGTGGCAAACCCCGCTTTTATACTATTGCACACAGAAAACAAACGAAGAAGAATAAACACTAATACAGGAGATGTATGTGGAGGCCCCAAAACAGCACAAAAGTCTAATACCAGGTATGAACAGTCGCACAAAACGAAAAGACAATTTTGTGTAATTATAATATTATTAATGAACCTGTTACATTCACCCCCCTAAAATTACACAAAATACCACAAGTCTTCGAGTACAGGAACGGTCATCACTACTGTTCCCAATACATCACCGAGAAATCATGAAATAAAAGTTACAGTTACAAACCCAGTTTCGAAAACCATCGCCAAGGATCAGTGTGAGAAAAAGATTGGCCAAATCCCATCTACACACACAGGGAAAAAAAAATATGCCCACTTACATATTCTATAAACATGTAACTGTAAATCACCTCCAACAGACTTGTAGTAATGTTTAACTGAAAAAAAAAACATTACAAAATGTTGCAGAAACAAAACAAAAATATAAGACTGTAATCCCACACCAATAACTCAAAATGTTAATGCAGGTCTCTGTTGCATCATCTCTATAAATCTAGTCACTGGTTTCAGAAACCGCCCAGCTCTAGAACGACGGGCCGGAACTGGGTCTGTGACAGTAACAGTAGGGCCAGTAGGCCGAACAGAGTCAAAGGTGTCCACAGTCTCAGGCACTGTACAAGCGGCTGGGACGAGGTCGCACTGGTCAACTCCTGCAGCTTCCGAGACTGCAAAATTCACTGAATCACAATTGTCCCCTTCAACACAGCTACCAGATGT
This sequence comes from Neodontobutis hainanensis, assembly GCA_024349245.1. Taxonomy (NCBI): domain Eukaryota; kingdom Metazoa; phylum Chordata; class Actinopteri; order Gobiiformes; family Odontobutidae; genus Neodontobutis; species Neodontobutis hainanensis. Next base: position 40,660 of record JALDNG010006995.1, read on the forward strand.
CGACGGCAGCTCTGACACCCATACTCTTGTTCGAAACTCGACATCTGTGAATGTTGACCCGTCAACACTGATGTTCACTGAACTTGATTCAGGGGCCACAATTTCCTGCTCATGAGCACCAAAATCCGAATCAGGCAGAGGCAGGAAGTTTACTGGCAAGATCAGGTTACTATGAACGACCTTTATTTGACCAGTAGTGGGGTTCTCGATCTTAAAAGTGTGACTCCCGTCATTTTTCTCAATCACGACATAGATTGTATCTTCCCAACGATCAGCGAGCTTCCGTTTCCCCCGCTCTCCCTTGTTGGCTAATAACACATGATCATTCACTTCCACTGGAGCACCACGCACTTTCTTGTTGTACAGATCCGTATGGCGCTTAAGTTGCTTTGTCGCCATTGACTGCGCCACAGCCATCGCCTCTCTCATGGTTTTCCGCAAAGACTCCACATAGCGATCATAGTCCACAACCTCTGGGTCGTTAAGAACCGAACCAAACACAACATCTACCGGAAGACGTGGCACTCTACCGAACATGAGCAGAAATGGTGCATAGCCAGTTGTTTCGTGTACAGTACAATTGTAAGCGAATGTCAGCGATTTCAGAGCATCGGGCCAACGGTGTTTTGCCCTCGGGGGCAATGCTCGAATCATATTGCCTAATGTGCGGTTCATCCTTTCACACGAGCCATTCCCCATGGGGTGATAGGGAGTAGTGTGTGACTTCTGCACCCCAGCAACGCTGAGCAACTCAGCAATAAGAACGCTCTCAAAGTTGGCTCCCTGATCCGAATGTAGCCGCTTAGGGAATCCATAAATACAAAAGTAATTGTTCCACAGCTGATGAGCAACTGCTTTGGCTGACTGGTTGGGACACAAGAAGGCGTGCGCCATTTTAGTGAAATGATCAGTGGCAACAAGCACATCTAAGGACCTGTTAGCGGAATCTTCTGCCGACCAAAAGTCAATGCTGACAAGCTCAAGAGGCTCCGATGTACGAATGTTTTCCAGGGGCGCTCTAGCCTCAGGCTCTGGGGACTTTCCAACTATGCACCGCCTGCAGCGCTTAACATATTCAGTCACATCACTAGATAGCCCCAGCCAATGAAACCTCTGCCTCGCTAAATACAGAGTCCTTTGCTGTCCCTGATGGCCGGCCTCATCGTGAACACCTTGTAAAACTTTGTGTCGCAGCGAGAGGGGAACAACAAACAGGTAGGCTTTCTTTTTAGAGACAGGGTCCTTTGCAATACGGTACAGCACTCCATCCTTCAGAGTTAGTTTCTCCCAGTTCCTCAACAGTTTGATCACTCCAACAGATTCCTTAGTACGCTCCCTCCTCGATGGTCTCCATCCCCTCTCCACAAAGAAGATCACCTTGTTCAAGTCCAGATCATTTCGTTGTTTTACCTCATTGTGAGTGAGCACATCAGATACAATATTCGGGGGCACCAGGACTGCCTGAGGGAACTGAGGCAAGAGCAAAGTGTGAGGGCCCAACCCAGAGTCATAATCTCTATATTGACTGAGAATAGCAGCGACTTCCTTGGACGAGACCGACCCAGACTGAGCCACCTCTGCACACTGTGCAACGACATGTTGGCCACACTCTGATGTCGAATTAGGTGGGTTGACGGACCACCGAAAAGCATCTTGAACACCAGTGGTGCCCACAGCCGTAGCCTCGGCGAGTAGTTTTACGTATGGTACCCTGGTCAAAAGATGGGACGTACTGGACTGTACAAATGGCTTTCTGCTTAAGGCGTCAGCGACCACATTCCGAGGTCCCGGAATGTACTTGATATCAAACTGGAAGGGAGCAAGTTTAGCAATCCATCTCTGCTCACATGCATCCAGACGAGCTTTAGACAATATATAAGTTAACGGATTATTGTCTGTCCACACTGTAAACTTATGACCTCTCAACCAGTGGTGGAACTTATCGCACACCGCCCACTTAAACTCTAGTCTGTGCGCAGGGTATTTTGACTGAGCATAACTGAGGGACTTGCTAGCGAAAGCAATTGGCCTAGCTGTAGTGCCCCCAGCAGGAACTTGTGATAAAACAGCGCCTAACCCGTCTGCAGAAGCGTCGACTGAAAGCAAAAACGGTTCATCGAAGTTTGGGTGAGCGAGGATGACATGGTCCAACAGGGCCTGTTTCAGTTTGTTGAAAGCTGACCTACTTTCCTCAGTCCAGTCACCAACATTAAGTTTCATTCGAGTCTGACACTTTCTCCGAGCCCCGCGAGGACCCTTGGACCCCGACGTGAGTCTAAACAGTAGCTTGGCTATAGCTGAACAGCCCTCAATAAACTGCTGGTAGTACACAACCATACCCAGGAACGAACGAACTTTGCGCTGAGAGGGGATATTCGTGCCATTCTCCATAAGGTCAGACTCTGTTAACGAGGTAATGGCTACGACCTTATCTGGATCAGACTGAATGTCATCGCCATTGATGATATGCCCTAGGAACTTAACTGACCGTCTTAGAAAGTTGCATTTCTTGGGTGCCAGCTTGAGATTGTGGCACTGGAGTCTTTGAAAAACCATTTGTAAACGATCAAGGGCCAGACTTTCAGTGGGGGCAAACACTAAAACATCGTCCAGATAGCACAATAAGCTAAGAAAGTTTTGATCACCAAAGATGCCCAACATCATCCTCATGAACGTCGCCGGACTGTTGCAAAGACCCTGAGGCATCCGATTGTATTCATATAATCCAAATGGTGATGGAAAGGCTGTATATTTCCTGTCATCCTCATGAACCTCCACATTATAATACCCTGAGGTCAGATCCATCGTCGAGAAAAATGCATTACCGCCCAACGCTGATAGTGCGTCAGCAGGGTGAGGGAGCGGGTGCGCATCCTTGACAGTTCGTGCATTGAGCCAGCGGAAGTCATTGCATATTCTCAGGTCCCCTGTTTTCTTTGAGACTATTACCAAGGGTGATGCAAACTCACTGCTGGACTTCCTAATGATCTCACGCTCCTCCATGTCATTTAAAACCTCTCTCAGTTTCTCATATTGCGTTGGTGGTATACGCCGACACGGAAGTCGGAAGGGTTTTTCGTCTGTGACTCTGATGCGGTGCAGATACCCAGTGGCCTTGCCACAGTCTAACTTGTCTCTCGAAAAAATAGACTGATACTGAACAATGAGTTTGGCCAGCCTAGCTTTGCCCTCAGAGGAAACTTCACACGACTCAATGTCAATGTTTGACAAACCAAGTTCACATAACTGTGACTGAGGTGAACTAGCAATATCACACCGTGTCTGAACTCGGGAACAATCAGGTAAAGTGGACGTGTCAGACACAAGGCTGGGTTCAGTTTTAACTGTGGTCAGGGACTGCACTTGCTGACCAACGTGAGACTGCGCACCACTAAAGTCTCCAACTGACTCACACAGGGACACGTCGGCTATCTTAGCATTTCTTTTTAAGGTGACATGATTATGGGATGGATTTATCACTTTGAGTGGCAGCCAGCCATCCTCTCTTAAAATAGCAACTGACCTTCCAACTATTACTGTTCTCGGTCTGGATTTAGCAATAGTAGGCTCTACTATGACTTCACTGTCAGCAAACTGTTTATCAACAAGCTGTAGTCTACCCCACACCAGATGCTCAGTCATCGGCTCTAGAGTGACAGCTCTCTTGATTTTGACAGTTCCAATCACATCTGGGACATTATCAGTAACCACCCCGGCCATCAAACTAAACAGCCTATGTGCTGCATCACTCCCGCAGCTCTGATCTTGAATTACCATTTTCAATCCACTAATCACGTATCGTAAAAGGTTACTGCCAACAATCAAATCGTCGCTCTGGCCATTAACAACTAAAGTTGGGACAATTACTCTACAGCCGCACATTTCCATTTCAAGTTCGCATAAACCTAAAGGCAGAGTTCTCAAACCCCCGCACCCAATTAACACAATGTCTGTGGGCTGAAGGGTGGGCTCCTTTAAAACAGCATGCTGTAACAGATGAGGGACCAGACTGGAGCTTAATGTACAAGCCATTGAGCCACTGTCTAGTAGAGCAGAGACAGTCACTTTTCCACCCAGTGTCACATTTTCATAGAACAGTCCATCATGTTGTTTGAGTCTCTGAATATTCTGGAGTACAGGTGTGCACCCCATGTCCCTCACTTCACAAACACTTTGATACACAGACTCCAAATCATCCAAGTCAGCCACAGGGGATTCACATATAGGCCCAACACTTGCCCCCACCACATGCAGGCCATCTAGTTTTCCTGCTGCTGCACTCCTTGTGAAATGTCTTTGGATTTGACTACGGCCACAGGACACTCCGCTCTTGTGTGGTTAGGAGCATAACAGCTAAAGCACAGACGGTCAGACCTGCAGTGGTGTATTGTATTGTGTCCGGCGTCACCGCACACTGCACAGGGCACACTGGGTTTGACTCTAGAATTTTGCATGTGCCCATTGTACCTGCTGAATGTCCTGGGTTGCTGCTGTTGCTGTTCCAATACGCGTTCAAGCAGAGAAATAACTCTGTCCAGGCGATCCGGTCCACATTCAGGTAGCTGTACTGGGGTTGCAGCCGCATTTGCAGGAACTGGAGACACACTATGTAGAGAGTCGACAACCTCTTGGTGTTGTGAACACACAACAGTGTTAATTTTCTGCTTGGAAGTTTGTCTGTGATTCCTACAATGTTCCACCAACTTTTCATGAATATCCGCAAACGTCCATTGATGCATAGGCCTGCACCTTAAAATGAGTGACAGTTCAGGGTCGGGACAGTTCTGGACAAACATAGCAGCCATGTCACGTGACAGATAGTCAAAAGTCTTATTTTGTCTTCTCAAAGAATCTTCAGTCGCTTCCAGAGCTCTGTTAAGTCTCAGCCAATAGTCAAAGGGGTGTTCGCCAGAGTGGGGTTGAGTAGCATAAAAGTCAGCTAACGGCAAACAGGAGGTCACTGTGTCACTGAAATGCTGTTTCAGTATTTCAAAAATGGGATCTGGGCCTTCAGTCAAAGTCAAACCTGGCTTACTACGAACGCCTACTTTAACCACTTCACGTGCCCTCCCCACAAGCTTTGACATAATTTCCCCCGCCTGTTCAGACACCGGAATACTCCGCTTATTCATATAGGACAACATCATCATATCCTCCCACTCCCGAACAGAACACGTATCAGTACCATCCCCTTTGAAACTTACAGGCTCCTTCACATCCTGGCGTACAATGACATTTAGCATTGATGAATCATTAGTAACTGCCCCAACTGCACTTAAACCCGTAGCATTACCCAGACGGTGCTCAATACAGGTAGCAATACTCTCACCAATAGAAATCCCAATCTGCGAAGCTAATTCAGTTATGAGTTTCTCATTGACACCTTCATTTTCATTCAGACCAGAATTAAGATCACATTGTGGAGAGTCAAAGGTGACATAACCAGCCTGAGCCAAACCACCATTAAGCGGCTTTGGTGTGGATGCATCTGGAGAAAACAAAAGCACACCCCTGCCTTTACCAACAGCAGATGTGGGGGTACAAGACCCAAACCCCCTCCCTCTACCAAATGTATTAATATTCTCCATTGCACAATTCAGAAAAAAAATACAGCCCGTGGCAGGATGCACTAAAAGGAAAATTGTCCAAAAGCACTATAAAGTTTGTAAAATAAAAGCAGGGCACACCAAAATAAACAGGACACAAGATACCACCACAAAATAAAAAAATGTCCTTTAACCTTTCTTCACATCCATACCATATACCGCATTACCAGCACTTTCTTATAGCAGCACTTGATACCAACACTCGTTGCACTCGCCAAAGCAGACACGAGGCCGCACGGAGCCCCGCGAAGAACGCTCCAAGTCCGTAGCACAATCCCGCCGTCCTCCGTAGCAAGCGCCGCAGCGAGCCCCAAGGTCGGGCGTGGCAGGCAGAGAGGACACAGGAGAGTCCCGCCGGATGAAGCCAAAGAACGGGTCACGGCACCAATGTAACCGTTGTACTTCTGCGTTGTGTTAGTGATCACGAGACACGATGGAAACTTTGGAGACTTTCTCCGTTTAATCTGGATAGAAATAATAAAATACTGCTCAACATGTGCCTCTTTTTACTCGGTCCAGCCCCAAACTCTTCCAACACGGAATTTACAAAGGGAAGAGGAAGTGGCAAACCCCGCTTTTATACTATTGCACACAGAAAACAAACGAAGAAGAATAAACACTAATACAGGAGATGTATGTGGAGGACCAAAACAGCACAAAAGTCTAATACCAGGTATGAACAGTCGCACAAAACGAAAAGACAATTTTGTGTAATTATAATATTATTAATGAACCTGTTACATTAATACTCTCACCATATCTTTTCATCTTGCATGTTTACGTTTTTCTTCATTGGTTTTGTTTTTCTATTTTGTGTGAGTTCCAAGCTTGGAAAAGCAGCTTGAATTCAGGTACTTCCTTGAAGATTCCTGTCTTCTATTATGGCCTCGTTATCGTTATATCCATTCATGCTTTGCCAGGTTCTATGTCTCTTTATCTTTAAACGTCTTTGTATTCTTCCGAGGAGCAATTTTTACATACTTTTACATTTACATTTAGTCATTTAGCAGACACTTACATCCAAAGCAACTTATATTTTGACTTACATAAAAATCGCTGCTGAAAGCGATCAACCAGCCTGCCTGCATCACTTACAATCATTGCGGATGGAACAGCCAGCCAGTACTGAAGTATGGGATGCAAGGAGAAGACTTCATGTTATCAAGGGAACATACTTCTGTCTGGAAACAACTTCTCCAAGATTGCACTTCTCTTTCACTTTTTGGTTATAAGAATGGTGGCATCCTCAACTTTTTTTCCAATACAGGACTCTTACTGTGTTGATGTTGTAAAAGTTTTGGGAGGAAAAGAGGAATTTCATCAGCTAGGTAATTCAAATAGCTTTACAACATGTCAGTTATTTTCTACTTATTTATTATCCCCACCCCAAAAGGTCACTCTGCACAGTACTGTACGTACACGGCATTAGAGCAAGACACCATGGACATGATCAGTGTATCATGTGCACAGGAGACAAACTGAGTGTGGCAATGGAGAAGTTTGCCTTCATAAAGACCTTTGACAGGCTCATGGGGGAGCTCAGCACATTTGCTGATAGCTGCCCTGATGCGTAAGATTAATCTTTTTGATCTTATGACATCTGTACAAGAAATGTAGGTAATGTGCATGATTGTATGTTTGGTTGTTTGTTCATGCCAGATCAAGAGAAAGGGAGGTACAATGATAAGGGTATAGTTCATTCCCTTGACATCTGGCATGCATCCAATAATTTAACCAAGAAACTACATGTGGTAAGAGTTAAAAAAAAAACATTTGATGTTATTTTGTTTATTTTATTGATCTTTGTTGTGGTGATGTCTCTGTCAATGTAATTATTTTAATTTTGATAAATGATACATATGATATGTTTTTTAACAACAACAACAACAGGCAGGGATGATATCTGTTCATTCACAAAAACTTTCCTGGATAAAGAATATATTCAATCACTTTTGGTTTTCTTGCCAGAAAGAAAAAACTGAAAGGAGTTCTTGGTGTGTATGATTGATCAATAATAGCCATGTGTAGCATCCAATCAATATTAAAAGGCCAGAACTGATGGTTAAGTGATTTTTATTGCCGTCCTTGTCATTAAACAAAGTAAGGGCTGAGTAAAAACAAATAAACCATGCATTACCATCACATTTCCTTTCACGTTCACACCAAACGCGAATTGCGTGAATAAATTGCGCTATTTGCACGTAGTTGGACCCTTGCACATTTTGAGTTTACTCGCTTCATTCGCTCGTGAAATTCACTTAACAACATACGCAAATTCATGTCATGGGAGGGGCTTCTGCCAGGCGGGTTGTCTTCCGGTCTCGTTAAAGAATGGTTAGTATTTACAATCTATGGTTCAGATGGATTTTGTTGAGAGAGTAGCGGTGCTCTATTAACTTTGGAGGACTGAAAAACTGCGTGAACCCGTTCGGCGCTGTGCGGGGGTCTATCGGATGCTTCAGAGGCGGACTCAGCTCTGAGTTTCACAAACTTCTGCAGGAGCTGCACCTGGATGACGGCCAGTTTAAGGTGTATTTCCGACTGAGCCAGGCCCTGTTTGATGACCTGTTGTCCCGAGTCGGAGCGAGGCTTTCCCGCAGGACAGCAACTACTAATGCTCTATTCAAGTCTATACATCTGTGTTCAGTCAATATTTGGTGTGATTATGAGTAATTAATCAGTGGTCAACTACAGTCTTCTGAACAGTTATCAGTCAATATAGTATTATGTCTATAAAACTGTATTTAAATCATATTTACAATTGTATTTATAACATTGTGTTGCATCCCTTATTTGTGTTTAATTCTTAAATAAATGGAGCCAGCCTCAAAAAGGAATCTGACTTATTGTTTCTCATTAATACCACAACACTAGTCCAGTCATAACTGATTTCTTACCATAGTATTGTAGATGTGTTTGCAATAGGATATAATAATAATGAACAAATGTTAATCATAAGTATTCTAGTCTTAAACACTGAACATTATAAACTTTCTTCTATTTCATTATAAATAAATCACTCTGAAATATTGAAATGTTTTTGTGACATAGAAATCATGACAACTATGTGCACAAACACATCAAAACCTTTGGTTATTATATAAAACATGTATTTAAAAATATATATATATATATATATATATATATATATATATGTATATATATATATATATATATATATATATATATATATATATATATATATATATATATATATATATATATATATGGAAATATGAATCTATACACAAAACATATTGCACTATTTCCGAGCAGGAATAAAATAATCCTAAAGTGAAGGAGAGAACAAAGAGAGTCAGGTTTATTTCTTGCAGTCACAGCACCTCATTTTAAAAACTATACTTGGATTCCAAATGAAGCAGAACTGTGCTGCTTTCATAGATTAATGTACGTATTTGATATGTGACAAATTATTTCGCCCAAGACAGTAAACTCTGCAGAGAAGGGACCAGACTCAAGAGAAGAGCTCATCCTCTGAACATGGAGCTGGAGCTACAGCATGTGTTCGGAGAGATTCTTCTCTGGGTCTTCTCCTGAGCTCTTCTCTAGGCTCTTCTCCGGGGGTCTTTTCTGGGCTCTTCTCTGGGGGTTGAACTGTATGAAATGACACATAAAAAAAGCAGAAAAACATTATCAACTCATTAACAAAGCACCAGGGTTGTGTTTGTATGTGAATATAAGAGGCTATGAGGGCTTACTGTAAATGATTGTATGATTATGTATATATTACCTGTACACACCTGTGGAGACAGCAGCAGATGTGGACGGAGCAGGGGAAGCTGAAGCAGCAGTGGGGGACCAGGGCTCACTGGAATCAAAAGTCAGCTCTGTCATGACAATATATATACACATTATATTATTAAATATTTATACAAGTTAACATTTGAACCTTACACCAGTCACAAACAACAGATATCCCTGTGTGACTTGTCCACACTCCTTCCATCTCTGAATGCCCTGTTGCTTCCCTCTCCACAGTCCCGCTGGTCTCTCGTGAGAAGACTTGGGGTCGAGGAAAAACAGAATGGCGGAGTACTTCCACTTTTGTCCCTAACCCACTTCTCTTCTCCTTTAATACAGGTTCCTCAGTCTCTTTCTGCACACTTTCTCTGGATAAACACATAAACTCGTCAGTGGAAAACTAGTTGTAAAGTACGGCCAATTAGCTAGTTTGCTCAATATATACGACTCTAATAAATTAAAAGTCTTTTTTTGCAACTTACCAGAGTTTTTCAACCCCCCACACACTTTCCTTTGAGCAAGAACCTTTAAAATTCCTGGCTCTGTAAAATTACAAAAATGTTTTGTATCCCACAGGCTGCACCGATAACTTCGTCCTCCATTGTTGTTTTGGATTCCTGCCTCTATGGTCCGCCTCCGTTCATAGCACATCACTACTAGAGCAAGCTCCTGATTGGTTAACGCGGCGCAAATTTTCGCCAAAGTTCAGATTTTTCAACTTGTTATTGGCTCAGTTACTTGTTCAATAACATCAGCTTTTAACAGGTCATCAAGCGTGCCTCTCAGTCTATCCATAACTGCCAGTGGTACTTGAGCTCAATTCGCTCAATTCGTGCGAATTGCGATTTCCACATGCATCAAATCGCGTCTTTGCATTGACTTAACATGTAAATCACTCGCACTTAACGCTTAATTCGAGTTTGGTGTGAACGCACCTTTACAGCTCATTACATTAATTTCAATCCATTAGCTTTGCCAAGTTATACAATTTACAATAAACATTTCAAGTAGCTAAAAAATATTTCTCTACAAACCTTGTTCCTCAATTGACTGAAGCTAAACCTTGTAGTTTTAACTGTTTTTAACCGTGAATCTTTTCAGACTTTTCTTGCCTTTCGCTAGGTTCTTTTCCGTTACTACACTTCCGGTTTCTTTGGTTATCAAAATAAAAGCCCAATACGGTAACAATAAAACATTATAGCGTAGCTATAATCAAAATAGTGCTTAACTAATCTGTTGACCTTTACACTCCCACCAAATAATTTTCTGTTACACACATAAAAAACACAAATCATTTCTTAACTTACTTAACCAGAATGCAGAAATAACTTGAACATGTTACAACTGTAACTTCATCATTTCAATACACTTAAGCATTGTAAATTTACATTTTACTATCTTCTAGTAGCAGAACTAACTTATGTACTGGGCGTTCTACTACAGACATTTTATTCACCCGTTGACCTCTTTTGTTAAGATTTCTTTCTGCAAAGTCCATCAGTATATTTTACAGTGTCTAAGATTCGTCCAATTTTCCACTGTGATCGCGGTTGCATTTCGTCTTTGTCCATTACTATGTCGCCTATTTGCATGTTTTTTTTAGGCTTGTGCCATCTTTGTCTCACCATTATGTTCTGCAAGTACTCCCTTTTCCATCTGCTCCAAAATTGTTCGAGAAAGTACTGAACTTGACGCCATCATTTTTATGCATATAGGTCCTCCTTAACGAACTGACCTGGAGGTGGCAGAGGAGTCGAGGTTTTCATTGTGACGAGATGATTTGGAGTTAGCGGCTCCAAACTGTTTGGATCATCGAGACTGTCTGTTGTAAGGGGGCGGGTGTTTACTATAGCAGCCGCTTCATACAAGAAGGTTCTGAGTAAAGAGTCGGTGAGTCGACCTGGTGTGAGAGCCAGTGTTGCATTAAGAACGTTTCTCACAATCCGTATCTGTCGTTCCCATACTCCACCTGCGTGGCTAGCATGAGGTGTGTTTAGTACAAAATCACATAGTTTTTCTCAGTGTCTGTTAGAGCTCTGGATGCATAGGCAATAGGATGTCCATCTTGTATTAGGCATGCTCCTAAACCGTCCTTGGATGCATCAGCTTGTATCACAACAGCTTTCTTTGGGTCAAAAAATTTGAGTACTGGGGCTGTTAGGAGCGCATTTTTTAGATTCTTTACAGCTTGCTCATGCTCATGCTGCCACTGCCATACACTGTCCTTACTCAGTAGTTGTCTCAGTGGCGCTGTAGCTGTCGCTTCTCCAGGTATGTACTGTGAGAGATACTTGATCATCCCAAGCATGCGTTGCAGTGCAGATCTGTCTGTGGGCGAAGGCATGTCGACTATTGCCTTAACTTTTGCCTTGTCAACTTTAACACCCTCTGATGTCACAACATGACCCATGTATTTGACACTGTTTACCTTGTATTGGATCTTCTCTTTGTTGAATTTGACATTAGCGTCCTTCGCTCTAGTCATCACATTTTGCAATATTTCATTGTGTTCCTTTTCTGTGGTCGCAGCAATTATCATGTCATCAGCAATTATATGAACACCCCTGATGTCTCCGAATGTCTCACAGTTGCACTGCTGAAAAACTTCACTCGCTGACTTGATCCCAAATGGTAGGCGCTTAAACCTATAGCGCCCCCATGGCGTGTTGAAAGTGCACAATAGCGATGACTCCTTGTCTAACTTTATTTGCCAATAGCCGTCCTTCTCATCCAGCACTGTGAAGATTTTCTTACGAGCAAGTTTGCACAACACCTCATCTGCTGTGGGAATTGAGTAATGCTGTCTCAAGATGGCTTTATTTAAGTCAGTAGGGTCTAAGCAAACCCTCAGCTTCTTCTTATCTTTCTTTTCATTGACTACAAGACTATTGACCCATGTTATTGGCTCAGTTACTTGTTCAATAACATCAGCTTTTAACAGGTCATCAAGCGTGTCTCTCAGTCTATCCATAACTGCCAGTGGTATCTTCCTGCAGCCGTGTATGACAGGAGTGACTGTAGGGTCAATGTGGATGTGATGTTCACCTGAGAACTCACCAAGTTCTTCAAAGACACTTGCATGTTGCTTTAGCAGCTCCTCTTTGTAGTTGAGAACTTGACTGTGAGCGTGTCAATGTCCATCCTTTTTATCAGACCTAATGTTTCACATGCATCCTTGCCTAGGATAGCTGTGTCTGAGTGCTTTGACACATAAAACAGCAGGTTGGATTTAGTTTGGGCACTGGAGCACTCCAGTGAGATTGTTCCTTCCGGTTTCAGCTTAACCCCACCGTACGCCACCAGCACATTCTTTGTTGGTCTCAATTGTAAGTTTATTTGTGTTTCACGCCTGGCTTTTCTCTTCAGTGTTTTGTACACAGCATACTTTTCCCATGATGAAGGTACAGTGGACCTCTTCCCTTTTGTTTATGAGTCTGTATAAGAACACTGTCCATATCCTGTGGAACTTGCATCAGAAAAGTGGTGTATTTCTCTTTTTACCACTTCTCCAAAACCTGTGGGAACATAACATTGCTAATTTGCACATTTTTTAGATTGTGTCCTTTCCATCCCTCCCACTGTGGCTTGAGCCGCTCAGGTAGTGGGTTGTCCCAGTCTGTTCCTTGACATTTCTTGGAGAACCCCTTTTCCCTTGAGTACATAAGGAGCAATGAAGCCAAGGGGGTTATATATTGTTGCGACTGTAGACAAGATGCTGCGCCTGGCTGGTGGTTGGTCCTTTAGCGTGATGTTAAATGTAAAGCAATCCTTCTCCACATTCCAATAAATGCCAAGTGCTCTTTCAGTCTGTGTCTCGTTAAACGTCAAGTTCTTTCTTCTTGTGTCTGTTGCATGCTCTGAAGCTGGAATGCTTTTAAAACTTCTGAATTCTTGGACACAAATTTGTGTAACCTTAGTCCACCCTTTGCACATAGTTCACGAGCTTCCTTTGCCAGTCGTATAGCATCCTTTACTGTCTCTGCGCTGGTGACTCAATCGTCCACATAGAAGTCTCTTGCTACATACTGTGAGCCAACTGGATATGCAGAACTGTTCTCTTTGGCTAAATGTTTGAGTCCATAGTTCGCACAACCGGGTGATGAAACAGTACCAAAGAGATGTACTGTCATCCTGTACGCTTGTGGTTGGCTGTTCATATCTTCGTGTTTCCACCATACGAAGCGTAAGTAGTTGCGATCATTTTCTTTGACTTGGAACTGGTGAAACATTTTTTCAATGTCACACATGAGAGCTACTTGGTGCTGTCTGATGCGGACAAGCACACCAGTTAAGTTGTTGATCATGTCCGGACCATTCAATAAATGCTCATTAAGACAGGTGACTTTGTGCTTTGCAGAGCAGTCGAAGACCACGCGCAACCTAACAGGTTTCTTTGGATGATAGATGCCGTGGTGCGGTATGTACCATGTCTCTCCAGGCGGTCCATCATCATCAGTCTTTTCAGCGTCACCTCTTTTGATGATGTCACTCATATACTTCATATATTCCCTTTTGTATTTTTCATCTTTCAGGATTTCACATTTGAGCTGATCTAGCCGGGTTTCAGCGAGTTGTCTGTTT